>JBBMKC010170992.1:0-15384 GCA_037834085.1 Bipalium vagum | reverse complement strand
TCTAATTACAAAAACCGAATAGGCCTGAAAAAGGCTTATTAACAAAGTTTATTAAGAGAGTTCAGAATGTTCAGAAAGACAAAGAGACTTAAAGTACAGCTTGGTCTAAAATATTGTCTTAATCTTGAAAAAACCCAAAAAATCAATATATTTTAATTTTTGGTAATAAGAGAAAAATAATTAAATAATTATTTAAATAAAATGTTTAAATAAGCTAAATTTTTAATTTCAGTGGTTTTTTGTTTGATAAAATGTTCAGGGGAAATGATATAAGTTCCTTCAATAGGAACAGGATTTATGTTTTGCATTTTCAAGCAGGGTGGACTTACAATCGTATTGCACAAAAAACAGGAATAAATGAATAAAAATTAATACAAAGCATGCCTTCTCGTATTAATGCGTTAATCAAATCAAAGGGCTCATAAAAGGAATATTGATGACATTTTATGTAATACTTTTGAGTTTGTGTTCTTTATATGATCAATATATGTATCACTTAATAATAAATTTTATTATTTTACTTTTTCTGTTTATTCAGGAGATGGACAATTCATTGGAACAAGCTGTATATAGGAGAAAATTTAAAATTAAATAATAAATAACATTTAAATAGAAAATTTAACACATTAAATTGTTATTATAGCTAACAAATAAAACATGAATACATTTCATACAAAGTCAAAGTTAAGACGAGGTTAGAAATATTTATGGAAGCAAATTTCAGTAGAGAACGTAGACATGTTCGATCTGTAGACTGAAAACAGATATTTTATAGACTCAATTGTTCGTATTATGGCAGAAAATAAGACTCGGTCAACTTTAGAAAAGCTTAAATGTCTCTTCGTTGTCATATCACCATTGCTACGGATATCTCTAATCTTACACCGCGATTTAAAATAAATTTTTTTAAAATAATTTTAATAAAGAAATCCTCATTATATTTCAGAAATAGAAATGCTTAAAATTGTAATTTCTGGAATTTATTGATGTCTGTTTATTACCTTGCAGAAATAATTTTGTGTTCATTATATGATACAATGCCTCTGTGAGTGGTTTAAAATAAAGCTCTGTGGATTTAAATAAAAAAGGTTATTAAGTAATAGTAATATTCTTTTATTCATCTAATTTTTTATAAGCAACTAAGTTAATATAAAACAAGTGCAATTAAAATGACACTTGCAAAATCCCCGGTTTCTTTTTGCGGTTACTATTTTTATTATTGTTAGTGGAAAATTAATAGGAAATACCGGGATTCGAAGTCAAAGCCTCTCAAATGCGCCTGGACTGTTCTGACTGCTGAGCTACATACCTCAACTAAGTTTCAACTTATCTCACAGCTATTATTGTTATACTGTATTTGTCTAAGAAGCTTAGAAATGATGTTATCCTAATGCTCTTCTACATTCTGAATTGTTCAGAAATCTCCATATATTTGATTACCGTAAGATAACAGTTTTATTTCTATTCATTTGAATTTATCCCTTACGTAAATATTAAATGGTTTTATTGAAACTTAGAATTGTATTTTTAATGTCAAATCTCACCTTGTAATCATGTTTAAATGTATTAATACAATTAAGGATTGATGTTTTTCACGAGATTCCAAAGGGAATGAGAATTTTAAAAAACTTTCTTGACATGACATAATTTAGAGAAACCTTTGAATCATTTTAAATCCCATTGAATTTATATCTTTAGATTATGAAAATATTATTTTAAAAGTTTATGATTGTTTTAAACAAAAGATTAAATTAAATATATTCAAAATAAATTTAGTAAAGTAATTAAATAAATTCAAAAAAATTAACAAAATTAAATCTAAAAACAACGAGGAACAATCAGCTTAAAATTTTATTTCAAGAAAATTATAAAGGTTCTTTTATGTTTATAGGTGAGGTTCCAGTGGTTTTTTAAATTTGAAAAGTCTGAAGAGATCTGAAGTAGCCCGATTCTTTAAAGAAATTGCACTGTTGATGTTTTGTCAATGTTTCTATAAGGTGAACTTTTATTATTTAAAGACCAACTTTATCCAGATTTATACAATTGGTGAGACCAGTGAATTAAAGTCTGGAAAAAATATTATTAAAGAAAAGTACATTTTAAAATTTTGTCAAGCCCTGAAGCCAGATGAGTTCTACAAGGAGAAAATCATTGTATTCTTCACGAAATAGACAGAAAATAAATTGAATGGTATTCTCAAATTCTGTATGAGACTATGGCGTGATATACCCAAAGGACGGATAGTTATATTATCAGCCATCATTTTAAACAATGGTCTCATAAAACTTCAGTTGAGAATATACAAGGAAAATAAAGCCAAAAATTGAATTCTCTGAGACAAGAATTAATTTTGTTTTTGATCATCAATGGCATTTTGACAATTCACCGCATGAAATACAATTACCCGATAATAGAAAAGGCATTATTTTTGGAACAGCCACAGACGAGTTCTGAAAAAAAAACAGAGCTTTTCAAGGCAGCAGATATATTTTAAGAGAATAATCATTGCAAAACCGGTGACAGTAATTATATTCACAAGAAAATAAACAATGTTGGCAACAGTATCAGATATGTATAAAATTAACGTGATTCCCGATATGCTTTGAAAGAACCAAAACTTTCACCATTTTTGAAAAACTATATATAAAAATTCATTTTTATTTTAAGAAAATAATTGAGTTAAAATTAAAAAATTATATTTTCTTTTTTCAGTTACACAATTTAACGCGGATTTTACGATCACGTACTTTAATATAATTTTTTTATAAAATAAAATTAATCATTATATATTATTATATAATAGATTATTAATTATTATATAATATATTATTAATTATTATATAATAGATTATTAATTATTATATAATAGAAAATTTCACTGTCCAATGTTGTGTTCTTTTGACTTAGAAATATGGGTGATAAATACTTTATTTATTTATTATTTATTATGAAAATATTTCCAAAAAATGACTGGCTATCACTAAAGTATTTAAATTTAATAATAAAAAAAACTTTGTTATAATAATTGATTAACGATTTACAATGAACGAAGTTGCAGGAATTAAAATACAATATTATGATATCCGGATCATTATGTTCATAATATTAGGTAAAGTGCTTTATTCTTTACGAACTGTCAATTTTCAGTCTACGTTTTCAGACTGACTGCAAATTCTAAAAACAGGACATATATTCTTTCGTCGTTTTGAAAGAACTTGGGTTATTTTCTTCTTACAAATTGTGAATTCAGGTCATAAAAAGAAACGGTTTTAACTAATATTAACATTTACAAAGGATATTAAGAATTATATTTAATAAAAATAATAAAACGTTTATCAGCATATTATTATTTATAAATTTTCGTCTTTAATCTTTTACAGAAATTTTTTTTTAAAAATAATTTTTATTTTTTCATTTATTTTTATTTTTATTTTTATTTTTTCATTTATTTTTATTTTTATTTTTTCATTTATTTTTATTTTTATTTTTTCATTTATTTTTATTTTTTTATTTTTTTATTTTTTTTCCAATTATTTGTAAAATAAAATCAATTTTTCAATTCCGTTTTATACGGAATTTTAAATAAAGTATTGGTTTAAATTATTTTAAAAATATTCGAAATTTTAAGACAATATTAACTTAATTAATCTTAAATTTTAATTAATTTTAAATTTAATTACATTTATATCAAAACAAAAAGATTACAATTCTCGGAATTTTTCTTCATTTAATACAATTAATTAAGAAATTATTAAGAAGTGTCAGCCTTTGTAATATTTAACGAAAAGGTTTTATCAGAGTTTGAGCAAAAAGAATATTGAATTTCTTCTTGGAAATGATTGAAGTGATTTCTAATTCAAATATTATGCATTTTACTTTGATGCAGACCTTTTCCAGTGAAAATTGGATCAATATTGACTTGGACTTGAATTTCATGTTTACATTGGAAGCAAATATTATAAACAATTATGAATATTTTCTGATTTATGGATATTTTGGGATAAGATTTATTATATTCACCAATAATATTAAAACATTTAACAAGTATTTATTAATAAAAATATAAACACTTTTTTATGTAGTAACTTTTAAAATAATAATCAAGTTTTAATAGAGACGCACAATTTTTCATTCGCGAAATTCATTCGTTGCTTGAAAGATGGACGAAGGTCCGTGCTATTAATAGAGCATACTCTGAATAGATGTTTTTAAAGATTATCACTTTCCGATCATAACCTGATATATTTAATATAGATATTATACCTGAATATATAATACCAATTTTTATTTATGTTTTAAGTAGATACCATTTTCATTTTTCCTTTAGAAGAAAAGAAATTATTTTCAACAAAACAAATTTTTAAGAAAATATTAATGTTTCAAATTTGCTTTTCAACATTTTTATCAGAATTGTTTACCTGTCATAGTCCATTTTATCCCAGAAAATGGAAAGTGACATACGGATCTTTGCCTGTCATAACAAAAGAAAATAATTCAAATTTATAAAATAGTTTTATTTAATAAACAAATTATCTTGTGGACTACATTTAGTTTGGGTTCTCTGTGTTTTATTAAATTAGTAGGTCATTTAATAAGTTCTTTCGTTCATTACTAATACTTTGAAATTAAACGAGGCTCTTTTGCTAGCTCAGTAGTATTGTGTCTATCTGTAATGATGATAATCAGAAGGCGCAAAATCAGAGCTGTACGATGGATGTGGAAAAATTATCCATTTAATCTGCTTAATTATTTCTTGATCAAATGTGGTTGCAAATCTTTCTATGGTAAAAATGTCTTAGTAGTTTGGTCGTGAAGAATGATAATTTGATTAGAATTGACTTACGAGGTGATAGTTTGGCTAACTTGTAACAGTTCATAATGGATAAAACCAGTCATTCTCCCTCCAAACCCACAAAATACTAGTTTCTTTAAATTGAAGTTTATTGTTGATACTGATGCTTGGTCACAGGAAAACCATACACTTTTGCTCTTATGGTTTTCATATATACAACCCATTTTTCATCCGTAGTAAGAACCCGATCCAGATTTGAGGTGTCCTGATATCTGGAAAGTGGTGATTCACAAAAAGAAGCAATTATTCGAACATTTTTAGAAATCTGTCAATTGATAAGGGAACTTATTTCCGGTTTGCTAGTCCTACCAATTACCTTTAGATGACGGGATTTTATCGCTGCTTCCAGCCCCATTATAATCAATGTTCCGTGTAATTTTTCTTCAATTAGTAGACGTAGCATATCCTGAATGGCATCAGTAAAGCGTCGCAGGCTTGAACTATCATCCAAATTAAAATTTTCTTCTCTAAATCTGGAAAACAAACCAACATATTCTTACTTCCAGTGTTTTAGGATACACAACATTAATTCTATAAGTTGCTTCTGTAGCCTTTCTTCTTTATGCAATACATTAAAAGTGCAATTCCGAACTTTTTCCCTTATCGGTTAATTACCTATCATCTTGGCACCAATTTTTTTATCGTTCTTATATTTTTGCATAAATAAATAAATAAAATGAACAATTAAATCAACTTGAGTTAAGTTCATTGATTTTAATACATGCTTGTATTTTTGCATATTTATAAACGTTGATGAAAAGCGAAAAAAAATTATGAAATGACATAATAAAGTAATCGGTATTAAATATAATCTTTTTAATTACTATTTATAACTTTCTATTTTATAACCTAATATTTAAAATTAATAGTTATGTAACCATTGGTAACAACCTCATTATTAGAAAACTGGGCTGAAGTAAATTTATTTTATCATTTACCATACACCCATTGGAGCTGTCTGAGAATTTTTGAGTCAATTTAATGCTATTTTTAGCATATTTTGGATACAGTTCAGTTTTATTTTTCTCTACAGTTATTCACAAGCAAAAATTAACTGATGTTATAATTAAGTGGGAAAATAATGATCCTAAGGCCTTTAAGTTAAAGTTAAAATGGAAAACTTTTAATTCATTCTCAAATCAGAATTATCAAAGATACGAGATATGTATAATTAATAAACCAGACTTTAATAAGTTTATAAAAGAACGAAAAGGATAAGGTATTAAACATCAATTGGTGAAAACGGTTCAATTTTCCAAGGCAACATGAATGATGGTCATTTCTAATAGACAAATTATCTTAGATAATAAGTCACCTTGACTAAGGTTTTCAAAATTATTTTAAGACATTTATAGATTTGCCTTATTTCAAAAATCTTATTAAATAATATATATAATATATTATATATATATATATATAATATTTTGACAATCCTAAAAATTTTATTGTAATCAATAATTCTTTGTTTTAACTAAGATTTCAATTACCCGGATTTCCAAAATCTTTCTAAATTTGACCTAATTTAATATTAATATTAAAAAATTGTTTAAAGTGAAATATGTTTTAATTATTATCAATTTGCAAACCTTACAATTTTTTTTGCAATTGCCAACTTAAACAAATTTTTATATTCTTTAATTAATGTGATAATTGATAAATTGTTTAAATCGATTTACCATGGTTTGTTTGGCATTTTAAAAACATATTTCATGATATTTTTGTCTTTATCTCACAAATAAATAAATTGAAATAAATGAATTTGTTCAACAAGAAATTAAATAATTATGTTTGTGGAGAATGCCAGGGGAAATGTCTAAATTTCTTAAAATATTTAAATTTTAATTATTTAAATTATTTCAAAATAGATTTTTAATTTTCCAAAAAAATTCTAATTTTCTTTTATTTACAAAACTTAAGAAAATAACAATTGTATTAAGTCTAAATTGGGACTTACATCATTGTTTTAATTTTAATAAAAAAAATCTTTAATTTTTTAATTGCTTAGCAAATTAAAATAATGAAAAAGTATTTTTATTGATTTATAAATTAATGTGGTAGATATAAAATAATAATAATTTTTTAAAATGTGGTAAATATAAAATAATAATAATTTTTTAAAATGTGGTAAATATAAAATAATAATAATTTTTTAAAATGTGGTAATATAAAATAAAAATATTTTTAAATTTGGAAATATTAATAAATATGTTAAACGTTAAAATATTTATTAAAATAATTCAAAATGCGAAATTGCCAAATTGCTTTATCGTAATATCTTGTCATTAATTTTACGAGATATTGATGTTTATCGTGATTTAAATTTACGTTGAAAGATCAGATTTTGCTGTAACGAGTTCGGATTTTTACAATAAATATAATTTTAAAATTTAATTTTAAAAATTCCAATTTTTGGGTTTTGCTGCTAAAAAATGTAAGCCCCTAATATTTAAAATCGTTTATAAAATATAATTAATTATTTCAATTTTTCCACAATTAATTGCGTAATTTTTGGACTGTTATTATCTGATTTCTTATTTCTTGTTATTTTTTTGTAATTTCTTATTAATTAAGCATTTATTTTGTAATTAATTATTTCGTTATATTTCTGATATAGTCTTGTATCATGACATTAAATTTTATTAATGACGTGAGGAATTCTCACCTCTTGTGTAAGACTGAAATATTTTTATTAAAAGGCAACAGTAAAACAAATAAATATCTAGCTTAGTAAATTAGAAGAGTTTCATAAATGCTTTCTTTAATGTCTGAATAATTCCTTAATTTTTTGTTTGAGATCATTTCATTTAATAATTTTCCCATAAATCACATAGTCTGAGTTGATGGAATGTTCTTTCATGTGTCAGTAAGAATTATTATATTTAAAGTAACATGCTTATAATTTAGAACAAATGAATTTGGACATTGCTTATATTTTAGTTATACATATACAGTCGTGGCCATAATTCATCGGCCACCCTCAATTTTATGAAATGGTTTTAAAAATGCTATTCGTTACAAAAGATTTATTATGCAAACCTGTACAAGCAGTAAATTTTTGCATAATTTGTAGTATACATATGATATCACTAATATTTAGTGTGTTTACCCTTTGCAAAGTACTGCAGCAAACCTATTCAACATAGAATCAATCAATTTTGAGCAGTAGTTCATGGTAATTTCGTTAACCCAAATAAGTTTAATTTTTTCAATTTAATTTATGTATGATGTAGGATTACGAAGATTAGAACTTTCCAGCAGTTCTCAACATTGTTCTTTCCGACGTTTACATATTTCCCTAAAACTATTTCTTAGTCGGAAAATATATTTCTTATGAATCTATCATTCTCAAGTCTTTTAATTTCAGATGCCATAGGTGTTAAAACAATTGGTATATAAACAAGTTATTTTATAAGTAAAGTGAAAAAGGATGTTGAATATATATTTCATTAATATCGATGTTCTGTTTAAATTTTTATATCAGGAAAAGTGATATACCATAAAAAGCCCTAGTGCATTGTTGATTATTAAAAAGTTAAATCATTTAAAATAAATTTGGAGAAGTGCAGTAAAGAAACGAATTGATCGCCATTGGTTCCAAAAGTTTATGTCGAGTACTGAGAATCGGGTGGATGAATCCAGATCTGGGAGACTAGTTTCCATTAGCAATGATGAATTGAAAATTTAATTGGGTCAGATTCGAGTCTAACATGTAAAGGACTGTGATTGACATTTAATACCCAAAAAGTAAGTTAGAAAACATTTTCTTTATAATAATAAATAAACAAATAATTTTAATTGGTAAAATGTTGTATTATTCGAATTATTTTTAAATCTTTGAAATCAAACTTCCCATTTTTATGAAATTCTTAAGTGTAAAAAAATCAATATTGATGAGTTATTAAAGATATTGTTTTGAAAAAGAAAACAAAAAAATAATTTAATGGAATAAAATGAAAAAAATCAATTAAATATGAATTTTTTAATAGAATTTATATTCATCCTTTAAATTCAATTAATGACATCTCCTTTTGAGTTAGTAACAATAAAAAAATTATATTCTCCTGTTTTAATTAATTTTATTAAATAGCGCTTAATTAATTACCTCAATTATAAAAAAAAGAATATTCAATAATTTATTGGAATGAAACTGTGAAAATACAATAAATTAAAACTCTCAATTGAGTATTAAGCAAAAAAGGAATAATTAAATCTATAAATTTTGTGTAAAAAAATATCAGCTTCAAATATTTAGCTTATCAAATGAAATCAGTTTTTTAACTTTTGATAAAACTTTGAAATTGAGTCAAAACTTTTCGTGATTTTCATTAATATTCTATTAAATATTTTCAAAAATTATGATTAAAACTCTAAAAATAGATTATTATTATTATTATTATTATTATTATTATTATTATTATTATTATTATTAAAATAACAAAATAGAATATTTTTTATCATATAAAACTTCCAATTATACTCTCTGTTAATTATAATTTGAAAACTTTTTAACATTGTGGTAAATTCGATAAAAGAGAAATTTTTTAATTTGTTAATATATATATTTTTGAATTAATCTATAAAAATTGCCGTTTAATATATTAGGTTATTTTAAAATGAATGCTGGTTTATATAAATCTAATTCATTTAACGTTATTTTGATATAAAATTTCTGTTGTTTTAATATACATATGTCATTTTAAAGCGTTCAATTTAAATTATATTTCTGTAAGCATTGCATCATTATTTAATTTGTTATAAGATAACATGAGTAATAATCAATTGTGTTTAAATTTTTTTATTATTTAAAAATTGAAACACAAGGGAACGGAAACAAGTCGCAAGATCAATTTAATATTCCTAAAGGAAGACTAACGAACGTACCTTACAATTGAGCAAATAGACTTACGAAATCCTATCGCATCCAGCATACTCTCGAAACCTTTCGCCAACTGACTTCCATTTCTTTAAACATTTGGACCACTTCTTAAGAGATAAATGTTTCAGAAACTTATAAGATGTCAAAAATGCCTTCAAAGATTTCATTACTTCAAGAATTTTTTTTGCATAAAAATCTTGTTTCTCGTTGGACGAAATTTATTCAATTGAATGTTTTATATTTCGATTATTAAAGTTTTTTTTTACTTGAAGTATTTACATTAAAAGTTTTAGGTCAGAAACCGACATTCATTTTTAATTAAATAAATTCATCATCCAACACCACTCAATTAATGAAGTCGTCAATTATATATTCATACTTTTTTATTAATACTATCTATAATTTTGTTCTCTCGAATTTGTTTTCTTATTTTTATTCAATATTTTAATTGGAATTTAAACGTTTTTATTGCTATTTAGGTGTATATGCATTTCTTTATCATTTTTTAGACTTAATATTCAATATCAGTATACTCTTTTCAAGGTCTGTTTATCGATAAATTTTTACATGAAGACATTTGTGGATGGAAATATTTCATGGGAAATTTTTTGTTATTTAAAAATAATTAATTCATAAATTTTGTTTCTTTAAAAGAATATTTGGATCTTGTACACAATTAAAACTGTCATTATGTGGGACTAACAAATATATAAACAAAATTAGCAAGAAAATAAAATTTTCTTTTTGAATAATTAAAATTTTCTTAAATTATAAAATTTCCATGAAAACTTTAGCGGATATCAAAAATTAAAATGATATTTTGAACTTTTTTAATTTTCAAAATTTGTGATGTTGGTTTTTCATTTTATTTTTTTTTAAATATGTGTTGCGTAATATTTTTACATTTAATTCTGTAAAATTAAAATATAATTATAAGGAACGAATCATACCATGACAATTTTTAATTGTAAAATATTTATATTTATAATGTGAAGGCTTATTAATATTATAATGTTTAAAATAATAACTATTATAAATTAAATTATAATTAATTTATTTAAATATTATATTTTAATATGTGCTATAAAATTAATAACTTAAATAATATAATTTAATAAATTAATAATTTTATATATATATGTAATTAGAATTAACAGTGCTGCCTTTGTTTGACAAAATTGGTTTGAATACTCAGATTTTTGGTGTTAAAAGATAAATTATTAAAAGAAACTTAGACTTGAGAATTACAAATCTATGTTAATAGGAATATTTAATTTATAAACACATTTCTTCTTAATTTATAAATTTTTATAAATAATAATAATAATAATATTTGAGAACAAAAATTGTTTAAACATTTATTATTATGATGCATGTTTGGAACTTCTTATCAGTTTTTCTTCAGTCATTAATATTTGATAATGATTAACATAATGATGATATCATTTTTAATTAAAATATTTTTATTAAATTCTGATTTTTTATTATTATCACAAATTTGTATTATTATTTTCTTTTATATATTCAAATTTTATATTTTCAAAATAATATTTTTATTTAATATAATGTATATTTTCTATTTTTACTTTTATTTTTAAATTGATTTATAAAATTAATATTTAATTTTTATACTTAATTACCAATAAAATTAATGAAATATTATAAATGAATTAATATAAGAACTAAAATTTAACAAAATTATTTAGTAATACTTTATCTAACATATAAATGTTATATTTAATAATTATAAAATCTATTTTTATAGGAATTTTAGTAAAACCTTTAGAACACAAAAAAGTAGATAAGTAAAAAAGTAAAGTTATTTATGGAAAAGTATTTCATTTATCTCTTTCAACACTTTAATCATAATTTAACTGTCTATTTGAAAATTGTTTTCTAATTTTCAATTTTATAATACAGTGGAACCTCTATATACGACATCTCTATGTAACAACAACCTTTATATAACGACAGTTAGGTCGATCCCGAGAGGTGTCGTTATAAAGAGATTTAACTGTATAATACTTATACTTATTACAGAAAAATGTACTACTGTACTTTTGACATGAACATCGACTTTATCTGTTTCTGTTTTATCATCTCTTTAATAAATCTGTACTTTCTTATTATTGGTTTATTCAAAACTTTTTATTACTTATTTGAATTTCCTGTTGTATAGGCTTTGTTCTATATATTTTATATTATTTTGTTATTTATACACATTGAATTTCTTACCAAATCACTGAGTACTTGATTATTTCTGAGGAAAAAAATCTGTGGAATAAATAATGTTTGTGAAATAAAATTTAATATTTTGTTTATATCGTTAGATTGTGAGTACTTAATATTAATTGTTAATATTCTCAAAAAAAACTTCAATTTTAAGTGTAATTTAGGAAATAGGAAATTTTTTTTATTATCAAAAACGATCAGATATTATTTAGATTAATATTTTACAATTTTACAGTGTAAGCAAGAGGAGGAAATGTGGAAATAGAATTTTTAAATTTACAAATTAATTTATTTCAAAGAATTGATTTCAAGAAACTTTTATTTGAAAAACGTTTAATAATTTTTTTAAAAGATATTGATTTTTGTTAATTAAAGAAGCAGGTTTCCTTAACAACGCCGTACTCAAACATGAGTCACTTATTCCGCTTATGGATTTTACAAATTAGATTCGAGGTCCTAACTTTTACAAATGAGAGATCACAATCGCGAAACAAAAATTTTCAACAAGTGACAAATAATCATGAGAAAGATTTTTAATTGGTTTCAATTCGAAAAATAAATAAATATAATTTTTAAAGTCCATAACACAATAATCGATCACAATATGTTATCCATTTTTATTAAATTTACCAAAAATTATTTCAATCGATATTAAGAAATTTTGAGCTAATAATAATAATAATAATAATAATAATAATAATAGTATCAATATAAATTATCATGTTTAAAATAGTTTTTTAATTAACTTTTAATAAATTAATCTTACCGGTCCACTAGCCCAAAATGCACAGTCTTTCACCTTAATAGAATTGGAAATTGAAAACAAAAAAATTCCCAGTCCAGTCATAGTTGAACCCAAGAGAATTTTCATACAAATCAATAAAACTCGAATTCTACATAATCGATGCTGAAATCCTTCTTGGTTAATAATTTTCTGTTTCATTTCAGGTTTTTTTATCACCTCTTTTACTGAAAATTGAGTGTCACTTAGTTCGCTTTTTCTTGATTCTGACTGTTTTTTGTAATACGATTTCGTGGAACAATTTCTACATAGTCGAGGATCCATTATGCCTATTCCTTCTCTGTATTTGTTACAATCTATTGGTAAACAATTTGTAGAATATGATCTAATTTCAGATAAATTAGAACGTTTCTTCATATCTCGAAGACTTAAGCGATTGGAATGCAATGCAAAAGGTATTCCTGGGAGAAAAATGTCGTTTGATTCGTGAATCCCTGAGTCTACATCATCCAGATTTGATTTACACGACAGACGGTTAGATTCGTTGCGATGAATCTCCAAATAGTTATTATCGTATTGTTCGTTTTCATAAGCTTTTGTTGCACTCTCATTGTCGGAATCTATAATTATTTTCGGCATTTTCATGTGACCCTCCTCGTTCTTTTTTGACGATTCATTGCATATCATTTTAACATTTAATCAATTTAACTTTAACCAACACTTATAATAGACAAATTAATAATTTCTCCTATCCTCATTTCATTGGGAGTAGACTTGCCCAATAAAATATATTTGCTATTTTTGTTGTTAAAAAGGTTTTTTTGTTAAATTTCTGTTTTAGTCTTATGAAGCTCAAGAAATGATAATATTCAATCGACTTTTAATCCACAACAAAATCGAGTCCAACTTATATTTATTATATAATGTACGACCTTCACTAAAATAGGACATGATTTTATAAATTTTCTTCTAGCCTAAAGAATTTTATTTTTTTTTTACCAACTCCGTTATTATTATAATTATTCAAAATAATTATTTGTTTAAATATTTGGAAATAATACACGTCTGATTTGAAAATTTTGAAATTGAAACAAATAGATAACTTTTTATAGAACTTAAAATAAGAAAATTAATTACAACAAAATTCAATCAATATTGTCCTCTGATATTAAATGTATTTCAAAATGATAATCTTTGTTGAATATTGGTCCCTCTGTACAGCTGTACTGAAGCTTGAGTTCCTGGAACAAGATAACCCAACACAAAACTTAGTTTTTTTTATTGTATGAGTAATAATAGCTGAAAAACCAATCAAAAGAAAACTATGTAAAGTATCTTTAAAATTACTATTGATTAAAATGAATTTATGAATATTTAATCTATCCTTGCTGAGTAAAAACCCCAACTGAAAAACATGCTACCTATTTTTAACTCAGTAGTCTTTAATATAACACTCGATTATTCGTTCTGCTAAGCGGGAGAATTATAAGAAATATATAAGAAAAAACATTTCAAAAAAGAAGTTAAGATTTTGGATCCAGAGATATTAATACGTTCATTGTGTCTCCGTGTTTCTGTATTATTAATTATTAAAGGAAGCTCTTTGATTCAACCGATCTAAGAGTTAGTTTGACTAAATTTCTTTATATATATATAGTTCACACAAACCAATTATTTCTCATGTTGAATCATACAGTGCTCCAACTATTTATTGCCTCACTAAGAAAATGCATATTTTTTGTATTTAGAAGCTATCAAAGTCATTAATATTTATATATGAGTAATAACAATATAGCCATCCTATTAATATATACAAAAAAAATTTTTAAAACAGTTAGAAACACCAATAATTTATTGCCGCATATTTACAAAAGACGTATATCATAACAAAAAAATATATTTTGAATTGTTTTTCGATTGTTAATATTTAGTTGAACTTCCATGGGAATAAATTACTTCATAAAATCTATTTGGCATAGAATTTACCAGTCCTCGCAGGACGCTGTTATCGATTTCTTCCCAACAGCTAATTACCTCTCGTTCCAGATCTGAAATTGATTCATATTGTTTCCCATTAGCATAAACCCGACGTGCTAGTATCCCCCAAAGATTTTCTAGGAGATTCAGATCTGGTGAATAGGGCGGCCAAGACATAACATCGATATTTTTGTCTTGTAGCCAATGCTAAGTGGAACGTGCAACATGGCATCGACAATTATCCTGTTGGAAAATTGATTTGTCTCCGCCAAAATCATTCATAAAGGAAAGTAAATGTTCTCCTAAAAGCATTTGATAATTAAATTGATTTAGCCTGTCGGTAATAATCGCGAGAGTCGACTTCCCTTGGTAATTGAAACAATCCTAAATCAACAAGGAACCTCCTCCAGTGTGTCTATTCGAAAAAGATATATCCTCCTTCCGCAAATCGTGGCAATAATATGCGTAACCGTTAGGTCAATCTAAATTAAACTTTTTCTCGTCACTACTGATGACCTTTTCCCATTCGGTGACCCACGACATTTTCTCTTTAGCTCAGCAGACACGATTGATTTTATGTTGTAGCTTCAAAGGGGGTTTTACCAACATCTTCTTATACCGGATCGTTCCAGATTTATTTAAAATCTTTCTAATACTCTCTACGGACCAATTTAGGTTGAATAGCGTTTTTATTTTCGCACAGGA
>JBBMKC010170882.1:0-15385 GCA_037834085.1 Bipalium vagum | reverse complement strand
AAATATAGTAATAATGAAGCAGTAAAACAATTTCAATTTATTAAAAAAACGCTAATAACTTTTGACTCAACCTGGTACAATAATGACAAAAATATAAATAATTATTTTTGATAATATTATCACAGTTAATATTAAATGGAAAGAGAGAAAAAGTATATTTATCCAGGAAATAAATTCGATTGTGTTATTTGTTTGAATTATAGCTGTAATCAATAGCTTTAAACAACTTACAGAGAAACTTCTTATGTATAGATTACATCACTTTTCTCTCCTCAGAAGAACATGAAAAGTTATTCTTGAAACAGAGTTTGTTCGCAGAGGTTACGTGAATTAAAATAAGAACAATATATTTCAAGAAAAAGTATTAGGAAACATGGTACCATTGTTCCCTTTCTTATCAGTTTTTAACTGAATGAGATAGCAAAATAACAATTAATATGGTTTTTGATAATAATGATAATATTATTATTTATTAATTATTATTATTATTAATTATTTATTAACTATTTTATTGTTAATAATACATATTTTACTCTAATTATCATTATTTATTAATTTCATTATTATTATTTTTATTATAATAATAATTATTATTATAATTTTTATTATTAGTTTTATTTATTAAATCTTGTTATCTATGCTTATTTGATAATTGGTCATACAAAATTAATTTCTCGTGGTTTTGAACTCCATAATTTTCCCTGGCAGGCAAAGTCAGTCAAAGAAGACAAAGAGATGCAATTATCTTCAAATGCACCCTTTATTTTCTTATATCCATTGCAATATCACTGGTCAAAGAAAATACATCAAATAAAGTTGAAGAAAATATTTTCTTCATCCCTTTAGAGGAATAAAAGATGGAAGAGCGAAATCTCCTAATCACTTTCACGCTATTATGTTTAAACTACTTTTGACAGTTTTGGTATCAGCTGTGTACTCGAACATCCTTTATCAATCTGTCGAGAGATGTGTGCCCAAAACTTCTCAGAAAGTTGCAACGTTGTCCTTGATTGAATGCGCCATCCAATGTCACCAGATCGATTGCATCTCTTTCAATTTTGAAATGGATACTCGACTATGTCTAATTTATGAATTGTCCGAAGTATGTCAATCAAATGTCAAATGTTTGACAACTATCGTTTTTGTCGTCAACAAACAACCAAAAGAGATGGTGAGTTTTTTTCATTTAACTTTTGTTGACCTTTATATTTTAGTGTCGATTAACTGATAAATCCAGGAGACATGAAATCATTAAAAAGATATTACAATATCGCGACGGTCAGAAACTCGTTAAGTCAACAGGTTTTGAAATGACCGAAGTTAGTGAAATAACATCCGCGGCCATATTAAAATCAAAGCCTGAGGTCGTCATCGTTGTGGTCAGCCCATTAGAGGATACAAAACTGATTATATTAGAAGAAAAAATTGGAACAATTTTCACTACCAGAGATCGTCATGCTAAAGTTCGAAATGATATCGTTGAGTTCGCCACAGATGGAGCTTGCGCAGATTTCAAAACCTGCTATGGACCATTGAAGAATGTTTTGTCAGAAGAGTACAAAAACAACTCTGTTTATTTTGTGGTTTTTGTAGATACATGGGACCAGCATGTAGACTGTATCATTAAGAACAAGTACCATTTGGTGTTCTACAAGTGGAGACTTTTCTTGAAACAAGAATGTCAAAATATTTTTAAAGCGTTCAAGATTTGTGGAGAAAAGACAACCTTTCGATTGCAAAAGATTTGTGCTTAAACTATAAAAACCTCTTGTAGCTTTGATTTTCAGATCCTTCAATTTTTAGTTAAAATAAATGTTATGAAGTGTCTTTTTCCATGAGAATGTCCAAACTGTTTAAAATTGTGAAGGTGGAATTTCAACGAAAAAGTTACTGAAATTAAGTGAGGACAATAAATTCTTACGTCCTTGAAAGAAGAGTGTTGGCCTCTTAGAAATTTTTAAAGAAAAAATTATGTTCGAAGACCAGATTATTAGGGGTCTGTGTCCATTTAGATTTCGATAAGACATATTGGTCCTTTCTCTGAAAATATTAAATTCACCCAGAAAAATGATTATAATAACTAAGAAACACTGAAGCAGAAAACAACAATGAGTACTTTTAATCGATTGGTAAATGTTATTTTTTATTTCTGATTTACTCTTAATTGCCTTTCAATATCTCTGTCGGTCAATATGTTTATGTACCACCCATTTCCATAATTTTCTAATCATTCTCATACTTCTCCAACTTGAAGAAATATATTTTTGGCGCATATT
Source organism: Bipalium vagum (assembly GCA_037834085.1). Taxonomy (NCBI): domain Eukaryota; kingdom Metazoa; phylum Platyhelminthes; order Tricladida; family Geoplanidae; genus Bipalium; species Bipalium vagum. The sequence continues at coordinate 13,109 of JBBMKC010170882.1, read as the reverse complement.
TAACACAAAAGACATCTCAGTTTGCGTTCCATACAAACGCTTTTGCTATGTTATGTCTATGACATCATAATCTTCATTCCCGATGTGTGTTTGTACAGGTTTCCTTTGCTTAAAAGTAATGCAACATTACGTCCCGCAAATTGCATTTATTTAGGACAAAATTGCTTATGTTGCATTTCTGAAATATATAAAATATATCGATTTAAATAAGGTAATGATTTTATTGAATTATTAAAATATGATCTGACAAATAATATATGACATCGCTTTAGTTTTTTCATTGAGTGAAACATTTTAACTCATTTTGTAAAAACGGGAATCATAAATAGTACCTCTAATAGATTTTCTGAATGTCAAAGTGTAAGAGATGTACGATAACTGATAATCTGAGGAATCTGATAATTGAAAATATTCAGAGATGGGAAAACATTGAAAGAAATGATAAAATATTCTCTTTAACTAAAGAAGCCATTTAAAGTGCACTCTCTGTTTATACGAAAGCAGGACACATTACAGGTTTAGAAAGAAAATGCTCAAGAATTTGCAGAACAACTATAGTAAAGAAAGAATGAAGTCGGCAACAAATGAGATATTACTCTAAAATTTTAAAAACATGATAACGGAAAATTTTTAGGCTAGTTTATCAGAAACAATTATGCATAACTGTCTGAATGACTTCCATCATTCTTTTTTAAAAAAGGTAATTGCACTACGCAGTCTATAATTGATCCAGCAAAGAATTACATAAGCTTCCGAATTTAAAGATTTATTCTCAATAAAAAGCAAAGTAAACATTTTCTATATTGATGACATTAGATTTAACGTCAGTATGCGATCGAAACTCGGCAGAGCATTAAAGGGCAGGTACCCGAAAGATGTGTACCCAACTTACGATCACGAAACATTAGCGTTTGGTAAAACAAAATTCGGCATTGAATTCAATTTCCTTTGTTGAAAATCTTATGCCAAGGATAATAAAAATTGTAAATTGACAACGTGATGCACATTGGTAATGGATAATGTACCTTTCCACAACAATACTAAGTGAAGGATTCAATCCAAGGAAACGGCCATGAAGTACGGTTTCTGCATGTATATACTCCGCGGTTTAATGCGATAGAAAATATTTTTAGTATTATATTCGGAATATTGAACCAAGAAAGGCTGTTCATACTGATAATTATATTAATAATAATATTTATACCAATAATAATATTAACAATATTATTATTTCAATTGATAATAACAAGGATAATATTAAATCTTTTATTTATTTTTTTATCGACTAGTTAAAACACGGATACCAAATGGAACAATGGGACCATGTTTTCTTACTACATTTAATTGGAAAGGTATTGTTTTTATTTCAATCTGCGCAACCTCAGTGAACAAAATCTTTTCGAAGAAAGAAAACTTCCCATGCTCTGATGTGAAGAAAAAAATGAAATAATATATAGCGTATAGGGCGAAGCTTCCCTGTAACCTTTTAAAGCTATTGATCAAAGGTATAATTAAAACAAAATTCACAATTGAATTTATTTCCTGGATAAATTTCTTTTTCTCTCTCCATTTATTTCATTCGTCATTAACAGTGATAATTATCAAAATAATTATTATTTTATGTTTTTAAAATTTTATAAATAATATTTATTTTTTTGCCAAAATCTCTTTAAAATCCAATAATATCTTTAAATTTTACATCAAATTTTAAATCTCATTCAATCAAATAAAAGAATCCTCGATTTCGTTGATTTGACAATTTTCACGTTCATCTATTTTTTTAGATTTGTAAAACCAACTGTAACCTGTCGACAGAACTTTCACCGAATATTGAACACGATTCATTGAATCAAGGAAATCAACATTGAAAGCAATGTCGGTGGTTTCATAACATGCTAAAAGTCGTTCAACCAACGTTTTCCGGTATGTGTACTCTAAAGAATGAATAACTCCAGCATTGATTGGATGACATTTTAACGAAAAAGTAAAATTTAATATTTTGATGATTATTTATATTCGGGTGACAAGGGCGTATTTTCTTTTCTTCTATCAAAGAAACAGTGGCGTCTGTTGTAAATCTCTTTTTCCTTTTTTACCTCCGTGAACTTTCACACCTTTTAAGTTCAATTTTCTAGCAGTAATTTCTGTGCTTTCAGCCGATTTATCTTATTCATGTCGATTTATCCAGGAGCTTTGACTTGTTAAAATTCTTTTGCTAATTCATTTGCCTAATCTTTCAATAAATCAACATTTATTGAAATATCAGGTCTTACATGTTGCATATGCAAGAACCATGCTGCTAGTGCTTTTAATTTAAATTCGGATTGACACTATTCTTTTAACAGCATCTTTTACATTTTCACTCACATTATTTATCAAATTTTATATTAGATTTTTTCATGTGACATGCAAATTTTATTTTATGCAAATATTTTAATCATACAAATGAGATTTTGAAAAAATTAGTTAATTTTTTTACACTCATTAAATATTTCTATGTTTTTGTCTTTTCCCAACATTTTCTAATGTTTTTCCATAAAATGCATTATTTAATAATTTGAAAAGGAATAATCTCTTTTATTATTATGTTTTAATTCATAAGATTTAAAAAATTTAAAGATTTTAAATAAGGTTTTACCATAAATTTTAAATAAATATTTGAACACATTCTTAAAGAATCTAACATATTCTGAAAATTAAAACTATATAAACTTCTTAATATTATTTATTTCATTTAAAAATTTTATTTAAAACCTTTTTTATTTTATTAAATGATAATTTTATATATGAGGAATCCACTAAACTTTTTTAATTAAATAAATCTAATCTAATTGATATTATCTTATCTAATTTCCACCCAGATTCTTTTTGTTCTTTTTTCTATATACTTATTTAATTTTTCTAAATTTGAAAAGGTTCTTATTTCTTCTTTTATATTAATTTTTTTCTGTTTGCGAATAAAATTGATTAATCAATATTTCATTTGTTTTTTTAATTTTGAGTGAGTGAATAATTTACATTTAATAAAATTAGATAACTAAATTTACTGGTTATGTTTTCAAAATAATACTTAATTATGTGTATTAATTCATCTTGAAAAGTAAAAATATGTTTACTATTATAATTGTCTTTAATATTTTTAAATAATCTCATTTACTGAAAATAATATGGCATTTGAGTGAGAGATAGTATAGATTTTTATGTTCGTTATTTATTCTCATAATAAATGAGTCTTTTTATAACCACAAGTTGGTATCATCCGTTTTTATTTATGGTATTACTTGATTGTTTAACGAAAGTTATTTATTATTGTTTAACCGTTAAGTCTGGTGGTGTTTAAAAAAAATAAATCATATACAATTATTCCGTAGTTAGAACTATATACCTATATACCAATATATACGAGTAAGACAATAGTTGAGTTCTAAATAAATTCGTGTACATGCAAATTATAAAACTATATTTTCTTGATACATCTATTTGGAAATATTATATATATATTCTTATAAAAAATAAATGTTTTTTTTTCTTATCTTTTGTTTACATTTTTTTTCTGTTCACCTCACTGAATAAAATCTTTTCCAAGAAAACGTTCTTGGACTGTTGAGGAGAAATATTATACGTATCACAGAGAGAGAAGCTACCTTGGGATTTTTAAAAAATATTATGTGCAGATATAATTTCAGAAAATATTAAATTGAATTTATTTCCTGGATAAATTTCCGTCTTCTCTCTTCATTTAATTCATTCAACATTGAACATTAACAGTGATATTTATGAAAATAATTATTTTGTCATAATAATTTTAATATTTTTGTTTTAATTTTATAAATAATATTTTATTTTATTGCAAAAATCTCTTTAAAATTCAATATAGTATCTAAATTTTACATCACATTTTTTATCTCATTTAACTGATTAAAAATATTTTCGACTTTTTTGGTTTGAAATATCTTTTACGTTCCTCAACTTTCTCTAAAGTTTTAAAAACAATCTTATTCCTGTGGACAAAATATTCCAGGATTCAAGGAATCAATGAAATTAAATTTAAAATCAATATCGGTGCTTTCATAACCTGCTAAAAGTCGTTGAACTCACATTTTTGTTATATGTGAATTTTACAGAACAAATAACTCCTGCATATAAGTCATAGAACTTTAAACACGCTTATCTGAATTTTTTAAAACCTCAACTAAAATTAAATCATCTGATTTCAAATAATAAAATTATATAATCTTTAAGATTAATAAAACCTTTTATTTAGTAGTAAAATAACTATAATCATCTTCAGTCATCGTTTTTTTTTGTACTAAAATCATTTATCGTAAAGTCTATTTTATTTGATATTAATTTATCAACTTTGTTATATTTAGAACCTATGGAATATACTCAAAAGGATAAAATGTTGTTCTTGGATATTTTGTCATTAATTCTTTGAAAAATAAATGTGAATCATGTTCAGATCCATTATGATTTAATAATCGAATGAAAAAGAATTTAATTGACCTATCATTTATATTACATTTTTTGTGAGCTGCTCCTCTATAATTTCCGTTTATTTGATGATTTTTTTTGTTTATAAATTAATATATGACATTTTCCCGTAAAATTCAAAATATCTTGATTTGAATAATTCGTGATAATTGGATTCAATATAAATTCGTATTGATGATGGTTTGTGTTTTATATCTGAATTTTCCTCATATAAGTTCCAATTTTACAAATCACGAAATAATAAAAGTAAAATTTTATTTTTACAGTAATAATTATTAAATTGACAATATTCATCCTTATGAAATGTTGCTTTTGATTCTTTAAAGTCTTGCCAAATAATTATGTTATCTTTTAAAATTTTCTGAACGATAAAAATTTTAACATTTTAAAAAAATATGAATACTATGGATTTTTGCTTTAGAAAATACATTGGTATTTTTACATATTAATAATAATGATTATTATATAATAAAAAATTATATTTTCTTTCTTCTTTAGTCAGATGAGATGTACAATGTTCTGTAAAAATTGGTATTATTATTTTTTCATCAATATTATAAAAATTCAGTACAATTTTATTTTGTCTTTTTAATTTTTAATATTTTCTATTTTTAAAAGAAAATTTTAAAAATTGTATCAACTACGAAAATTGAGTCTTCAATTGTTACTTGATTTATTATTTCAATATAATCTAAAATATTTTCAATTAATAAATTTTCTATGTTTCTTTGTTTTAAGAGTTAAAATAATAATTAAACATTTTTGAATTATATAAAATATTTTATTATCATAAGCGATTGTGTAATTCATTTCATGATAACCTGCATTTCCTTGAATTGCTTCAGAATCAAAAAATAAATATTTATTACTTTATTTAAATTTTCCTGCATTAATTTTTAAATAACATTTGTGATTATTAAAAGTTGGCATATATTTTTCATTAAATATTAAAAATTTCTTAATACCACATTAATGTTTATGTGATTTTAAATATTAATCATTACAAATGTTAAAAATTTTTATTTCTATAAGATTTATAATTAATTGTTTTACAAGTATGCTAATTTTGAAATCTTATTAAACAATCATGACATTATTTCCTTGATTATAAAAAAGCTGCTACTTTTGTTATTTAAAATATTTAAAAAATCAATTTTATTTCTAAAAAATGATTTTTTAGAAATTTGTTTAAATCCAGAAACAGCAACAAATTTAAATAAAAATGAAAATTTAACTTTTCGTTTATTAAAAACAGCAAATGCTTTGGATTTATCAAAAGCGATTTTAGTTTATGAAATTGAAATGACAAACATTACATTACAGAATAACTTTTTCTCTTATTTATTTTCTAATGCAATTTTGAAATAAGAATTAAAAGAAACAGAAACAATTAAATATTTAGGAACTTCAAATTCTATTACAAATTTTGTATTAATTGATAAAATAATGATGGAGAAATTTTTGGATGGGTTCCTGAAAAACTAATAAAGGTCCGAAAAAAGATAATAAAAGATTTCAAACAAGAAAAAAATTATATTCAAATAAAAAATTTTTTGTTGTTTAAAATTTATTTATGTTTAAATGGAGCAGTTATAACTTAACATATTTTAAAAAATAAAGATTTTAAAGGAAATAAATGTTGTTTTATTGCAAGAGGAATTTATGGCATTAAAATTAACAGGAGAAAAAAATGTTTAATAGTAAAGCAAAAGTAAAAAGTAAATTGAAATAGATTTTTTCATATTGTTTAATATTATCAAATCATATAGTAATTTTTAAATTTTATAACATTTTTTTGTCAATTTTACAATATATTTTTTAAAACTTTTATCTATTTTTAATTTTTATAAATGTATTTTTTTATATTTTAAAAAAAATAATTTTAGTTTAGGTATACTAAGAAATATTTTTTAAATTGTGTAGTTGCAGTTAGGAATATTTAATGCCTCCAATTATTTTATCTTTAAAACAAATATTTTTTTTAGTATAGGTAAACTAAGAAATATTTTTTAAATTGTAGAGTTTTTAGGTGGGTTACATTTTTATTTTATTTATTAAAAAATGGGTGATAATTATTATTGAATATTGTCAAAAATATTTTTAAAATCAAATAAAGCTTTTTGCCGGTTTATTTTCTGATATATCCATATGGATAAGTTATTAAATTTCCATTTTCTAAATATTTTATTTGTCTTTTATTAAACTCAAATTCATACATTTTTATGTCTAATATTGTTTGTATTTTATTAAAATCATTAAAACTATTTCCCGTTGATTTAAATTTTATACTTTCAATTGTCTCATAATTTTCATTTTTACTTTTATTAAATGGATTATTAGAATTATTTAATACTATTTTTTTCTTTTCAAAAGGTATTTATCAGAAATTATATTATTTTTTATAAATGCTTTTGTTTTACCAGTTGTTACAAATTCTTTTTTATTATCACTTCAGATATTCATATGATAACCTTTTGGAGCTGGAACAACTATTTCTGTTATATAAGAATCCGTTCCATAATCCTTTTCAACTTCTTCTGTTAAATCTCATAAATTTTGTTCAATTTTATTTTCTATAATTTTGACAGGTTTACATTCTTTGTGATCCCAATTTTTATTTTCAAAAGAATCATCAATAAATATATCCTAAAATGTCCAAATTTCAGCATTCAATATATTTTGGAAACGTTTTCTTGTGATGAAGCGTGAATACAAGTCCCGGGTGAGGAATACGAAAAATAGGAACACCAAAAGAGGATGGAATAATCAAAAGAATTGTTAAGATCGGCGAACATCAGGTGAGAAAGTGAGCATACTCATCAAGGAACAAAATGGAATATTAATTTCCAAGTCAACTATGAAAAACCGATTTTCAGACATAGGATTTCATGGGAGGATGGAACTGAAGAAAGCTTTATTTCGAAGATGAATCATAAAGCACGAGTTGCATGGGTTGAAAAAATAAATTTTCTGAATATTCAAATTGAACTTTTAAAATTGCAGATTTTGGCCTAAATTTTTTATAGTTAAATAATTTTACAAAATTATCTTTTTTTTTAAAAAGTCTTTCACTTTCAGCTTTTGGATATTCTGACTTTCTATCAGCCATTGCTACAGAATATAAACCAGCTGCGTCAAAAGCCTTTAAGACGTCTTTTTTCTTTTCTTCTTTTAATTCATCATATGGTTTTTCTTATTTTTATAAAATTAATAATAATTGTTATTTACTTAATTTATTAATTAAATTTTCTTAACCTATATTTTTTCTTTTTTCCTTAAAACAATTTATTTGACAACTTTTATCATTTTTTGTTTTAATGTTGGATATATAATAAATTTTAAAAATAATTTTAAGCGTTTTCATTATTTAAAAATTTTATTTATTTATTTAATTTATTTTTTTCTGATAATTTTAAAAAAATTTTAAAAAATCTTTGAAAAAAGATTTTGTTTTAATTGTCATTAGTATCTTCCTAAGTAATTAAGCCTCGACACAATTTTAATTTCACAAAAACTGTTTTTTTAAGAAAATAAAACAAAATAAATCATTGATCAATAATGAAATACAAAATCAATAAATATAAATATTACTTTATTAATAATTATCTCTCAAAGAATAACAGAGAAAAGAAATTAAGACGTAAATATTCGATTAAATATTATTATCAAAAATCTTTTATTATTTTCTATTATTTATTCTTTTTCTTTTCTTTATCCATTGATGATTTTCTATCATCGATTTCTCTTGAAAGATCACAGAAGATTTTTTCACAAAATCGGTTTTTATGTTTCTCAGAAACATTGAATGAAGAAAAAAACAGAATAAATAAAGAAATAAATTTATCTATGGTTCTATTTGATTATGCGTCCCCACTGTTCCTTAATGTTTCTTACGTTATCGTAATCATTATTTATATTTACTGAGTGTCAGGACCAGGATACCTTAAGAAAACTCAAACGGGATATAATCTCCTTTAATCTGGTCTTCGAATATAATATTCTTCCATTTCCCAAAAAAATAAATAAAATATTTTTTAAAACCTAGGGCAGTGCCACCCAACCCTCTTAATTTAAAGTATTAAGAACTTATTCTCTTGATTTATTTTCATCTTCTTCTTAGTTGAAGTTCCTACTTAATATTTCTGAAACGGTGTTGACATTCTTACAGATGAAGACACTTCATAACATTTATTTTCACTAAAACAAGAATAAGCTGTCAATTAAAGAGCGTTCCAAAAGATTTCTCATAGTTTAGAAACAAATATTTTTCAATCGAAAGGTTGTCTTCTCTCCACAAATCTTGAAGGCTTTGAAAATATTTTGACATTCTTGTTCCGGAAATATGTTCCACTTGAAGAACACCAAATGGTACTTGTTCTTAATAATCCGGTCTACGTTCTGGCCCAACGAATCAACAGAATCCACATAAAAAACGGAGTTGTTCTTGCTTTCTTTCGACAAAACATCCTTCAATGGTTTAAAGCAAGTTTTAAAATTTGCGCAAGCTCCATCTGTGGCGAACTCAACAATATCGTTTAACAGTTTAGCATGACGATTTGTTTTTATAATGCTAAATCCAAGGTTTTCTTCAAAAATAATCAGTTTTCTATTCTCTAATGAACAGACCAGAATGTGGACGACTCTCGGGCTATTTCTCATATTGACAATGGTCGTTGTCTTACTGATATCAGTTATTTGGAAACTCTTTTGGTTAATACGGTCATCATATTGTAATATCTTTTTAATAATGATATGTCTTCGGGTTACATCAGGTAATCGGCACTAAAGGATAAAAGTGAACAAAAGTTAAATGAAAATAACCCACCATCTCTTTGGATTTTCTGTTTACCATAAAAAGGGTAGTTTTAAAACATTTGACATTTGAATGGCATTCTTCGGACAGTCCATAAATCAGACAAAGTTGACTTTTCATTTCAAAATTGAAAGCTTTGCAATCGATCAGGTGACATTGGATGGCGCATTCAATCAAGGACGGCTTTGAAACTTTCTGTAGATTTGTTGGCACACATCCGTCGACAGATTGATAAAGGATATTCGAGTCGACAGTTGATACCAAAACAGTTAAAAGTAGTTCAAAAATCATTGCTCAAAAATGATTTTGATATTTGGCTCTTACATCTTTTATTCCTCTAGAGCAACGAAGGAAATATTTTGTTCCACTTAACTTGGTGTGTTTTCTTTCTCCAGTGATATTGCCATGGATAAAAGACAATAAAAGAAGCATTTAAAGAGAAATGTATTTCTGTATCTTCTTTGACTGACTCTGTTTACAAAGGAACAGTAAAGAAAACCAATATTTCATGGATAACATGATTTTATAAAATAATAATAAATAATAATACTGATAATGATAATATTAAGAATAAAAAATTACCAAATTTAATAATAATAATAAAAATAATTATAACAGTAATCATATTATTATTATTATTATTATTATTATTATTAAAAATATTATATTCCTATTAAGAATCTACTCACTGAAACCAAAGAAAACAATGGAACCATAATTTCCTGATACATTTAATTCTTTTTTTTTTCATTTTTATTTCCTTTTACCTCATTGAAAAAAATTTTTCCCTAGAAGGAAAACGTCACTGGTCTTCTGTGGAGAAATAATATATTAATATATACACCACAGATGGAGAAAATATTGGTGTGTTTTGAAAATATTATGTAGAGATAAATTAAGACAAAAATCTAAATAGAAATTATTTCCTGGATATTATTTCCTTTTTCTCTCTCGATTCAATCCGTTCTCCATTTAATATTAACAGTGATAATATTAACAAATAATTATTTCTTATTTTATTTATATTTTTGTTTTAATTTTTAAATATTTTTTTATTTCACATAAAATTAATTTTAAAATGCTAAATAAAGCATTTTTCATTTTTTATCGATGATCATAACCAATGAGGGCTGAAGGGCCCAGTCTGGTCAGGGCAGTTTCGATACTCGATCAGTGGATAGAAATGAATGAACGAAAAGGAGTAAATGGTTGTCGGTGTTGTTCTTTACTAAACATTGAAAAGACGTCAGAGTTATAAAAGTATCTTTTCAAGCAAAAAACAATTACGTAACACGGAACTGACATCTCCTCAGATGCACAGGTAACGATTTTCTTTAAAAAACGATTTTTCTCAATAAGAATATAAATGTGAATTAAAGTAAGAAAAAATTCAAATTAAACGGAACAATATTATTGATTATGTCTACTGTTTTCATTTTTCATCTTTTGTAACTTCAATGTTGTAAAGACACGAAAAAATAAAAACAGCAACTTGTCGTCGATCAATTAACTAACTTCTTAATTGATTTCACCTCAGAATCAGATTCAGACTTTAGAATCAACGGAATCCATTATTCAACATGGGATCCAATCAGCTTAACCACTGAAAATGGGCAAGAAGAATAAAGTGCAAGTGGTCTAGCTCTGTAAAAATAAAATATGTACATTAAGCAACAACGAGAAATCTGGAAATGTTAAAATGAACGATAACAAGTCCACGTACTGTATAAGCAGTCTCATTCAAGATTCTACGATACCAAATAAAAATCATGTCTGAAAACCGACTAATACTATTGTGAGTCATACTCGAACAGCAAATTCTACAAAGATAAATTGTTGATGATTTGTACCAACACCAGTCTCATCAGCCAATGATAAATCCAATCAAGCTGGTGTAGATAGCAATAATATTTTAAATCAGAACTTGATTTTTGTAAATCATCAATCTTGGTTCACTGGCGCAGATATTCATTGTTATCTGACTACATTCTTCAATTTTGAAAGTCATTATGCTCTGAATCTGATTATTGCTTTGTTTCTGGCCTCAAAAGATCAACGTGATAATCTCAAACTCCCACCTGAAGCGCACTCAGCCAAAAACATTATTTTCTTCTCAATATTAGCAACCAACACTGGGTTCTATTTATCTATCAGAAAGCGGCCAAGCAGTCACTTCATATATCGTTTAGTTAAATACCCCAATAACTGGTAATAAATTACCGCTATATTGAACCTATATATTTATTCTGAAAGGTTGAATCTTGAAAGATAGGTTAAAATTTGGAAGAGAAAATTTATTATTAAAATTACTTCAAGTTTTAAAACAGAAAAGAGATACAGACCCTGTTCAAGAAAGATTTTCCGATAGATCCTTCAACATAAAATAAAATAAATAAAAGATAAATTCGATGAAGACAGAAGTATTAATAATGTCAACAAGAACCGTTCTTTAAGATGGAGAATATCGAGAGGTACCACAAAGGAAGATATAATACTGGATTTGTTTAATCGAAGCCCACAAACAGGCTTCATTCTTCTTTGAGTGCGCTCAGTAGTCTTTGACGGACGTCCTGATCGTCCTTTGATACATGTATCACCACCTTATTGTTTTCTATAGGTGTTCCTAAACTTTCCGCAGGTATTGTATTTGAGACAAGCAAGTCTTGAGCTAGGAATCTCATAAGATTCTTTTCACTGGACTTTGAAGCAGTGCAATATGAAAGTCTACATACTGAGGTTAGTTCATACTATCAATGAAGTGTACATACATTTTTTGAGATAGCCTGCATATATATATGCTATATATTGGTCATCGTTATATATTTTAGTTTCTTCTTGCATAGTGCGGCCTTGCATCGCCTTCTTGCAGAATAACCCCTTTTCTGTTTACAATCGCTAGACATTTTTTGAGTAAAGATTGTTTGTAGTAAAGGTCTGAATTACAAGTTTTTCCGCGTTTCAACAGTTCAAAATGAATGATACCGAAAATAGCAAACCAAACGCTCTGAAGCACCGTTGTTAAATGTAAACTTTGTTTAACATTACATAGTCGAGATTCATTCGAGGAAACCAATGACCTTTGTTGTTCAAGATTATCATGTAAGATCCATTTTCCTTTTTGCTTCGATCAAACAATCCAAAGCCGTTCTTGCAATGTGTCGTTGAACCAATAACTGACATGTATTCATTCGATTACATTTTTTGTATTCGGTCAGTTTATGCGGTATTTAAACATTTGCTCTGCTTACTTTTACATTCTGTCGCAAATGTTTTTGGATGGTCCATAAAGGTTTCTTAAATGCGTTTGATATTTCATCGATAGTATGTCACTTATTTGCCTCTACTTTCGTCTAAAATATGTCATCTTCCAAAATTTTGGTTATAATTGAAGATAAAGATCAACAAAGGTTAAGTAAAACGAACTCACCGTCTCTTTGGATTTTATGTTAAAAACTGTATTAGTGAGATCAATTTTCCATTTCAAAATTGAAAGAGATGCAATCGATCAGGTGACATTGAATGACACATTCAATCGGAGAAGGCATTGGAACTTTCTGTCGAGTCTTTGGCACACATCTCTCGAAAAATTGATAAAGGGTATTCGAGTCGACTATTGATACCAAAACAGTTAAAAGTAGTTCAAATGTCATTGCTAAGTAAATAAAAATTGCATTTGAGGAGAAGTGTATCTCTGTGTCTTCTTTAACTGACTCTATTTGCAAAGAAAAGTAAAAAAACCAATAATCAAAAAAGCATGGATAATAAGATTTATACATAATAATAATAATAATAATAATAATAA
>JBBMKC010170772.1:0-15386 GCA_037834085.1 Bipalium vagum | reverse complement strand
TTATTATGCCAAAATATTTATTTAATAGAACAGACGTTTTACCAAAAGAAACATTTTAGGATCATGTTTTTTTTTACCGAAATGACTATTAAGTTTCTTTATTGACCGACCTCAATTTTTACATGTTGGTAATAAAGAAATGAATATTAAATTAATAAACAACATAGTGTTTGCTGTTTCATCCGATGCAATTATGTTTTTAAGAGAAAACAATCTGTTATTACTATCAGGTAATTTATAATAGTATTAATGATTTTACGAAAAATTGCATAAATTACAATAGATATTGACAATTAAATTACAAAAAATAGACACGGGCGTTTCAAAATCTGTCGTTCTTAATTTCTATGCAGAATATAGGGGGAAATGTGAGATTGTTTCTTGAAAAATTCAACAAAAATGGGCGGGCCCATGTTCGTGATCCTGATCATAAGTTATGGATTGTCGGTATGGTTGAGGACTCCAAGAATGCAAACATACTTTTGAAGTTAGTAGGAGACAGAAAATCCGCCACTTTACTATAATGATAAGGGCATCTTTAAGCGTGGGTCCGTTTTAATGAGTGATGAGTGGAGAGCATATTCCCAAATGTCTAAAGATGAAAATTATATTTATCGAACTGTCAACCACAAGATGAAATTTGTTGACAGGTAGACTGGTGCTCACACGCAAAGATTTAAATCATTTTGGGGGGAACTGAAGATTAAGATCGCATAAATGAAGGTAGTTTATGGTAATATCTTGGAATTATATCAAAATGAATGAATGTGGTTCCAAAATATTCAATCAAGAAACTGCCAATCAATTTTTTATTTATAATAATAAATTTGTGAATAGAAAAATATTTGTTTTTGTCATTTGTTGTGATTCGTATAAAGTCTCTTTTTTGACCGGTCAATCTCATCAAGTCTCTTACTTGACCGAGTCGGTCAAAAGAAAGATGATCCACATTTTATTCTATGTTAAATTAATCAATTATTTCTAATAAAAAATGTGAAAGATATAAAACAGTAAATTTCACTTTTTGTAGTTATCAGTTTTAGATCTCTGTCATTTGGTTGCTTCTCTTAGATTAACATGGCAATTAGGATTATTAAAAATAAAAATTTGATTTGATTTAATCTCTGATCAAAATATGTTTGAAACATTTGAAAAAGGAATCACAGATGGAATCTCGCCAATTTTAGGAAAACCTATGTTAAAGCACATGATAGATATTCTGAAAAAGAATGTAGAAAATAAAAATTATAAAAAAGACTTAAGGTAAAACATGAGAAAGGAGAATTGAATATTTTTAATAACATTATTTATTTTATATTGATGCAAATAATCTTTATTGAAATTCAATGTGTCAATCATTACCATTTAAAGTTTTTAAGTTGGAATATATACAACAATTTATATTAATTATTATTTAGATCAGTGGCCTTCAACCTGTGCGATATCGCCCACTAGTGGGCATTTTGAAATATTTGGTGGGCGTTAGGAAGAAGTCCTTGGCATCGAAAAACCAAGCACAGGGGTCTCATTAACTCTTTCAACTACTATACTAGTTGTATATATTGCATTCTCTTTTGTCAATAAACATTATTCGGATTTTTAAAAGTTTTTCAAAGTTTGGATGGGAGATTGATTTTTTTTATAGATGGGAATGTAGCAAAAGTGGGCGTTAGGGTAAAAAAGGTTGAAGGCCAATATATATATATTATATATATTGAAGGCCACAAAATATATTTATTGTAATTTTTTTAATTTTTAATTTTTTCTTTCTTTTTCTTCAATTTCAGATCTTAATATTTTATTTGTCTTTTATGAAATTTTGCTTTACAGTATATTTTAAAAATTCCTTTTAAGATCAGATGATCCCATCAATGTATGATATCGACAGAGCCAGCTAATAAATTTTTGTATGCTGGGTTTTGGATCATGAGTTCCTCTTAAGGTTGATGGTCGCCTTGGATTAGCGTATTCAGGATAAAGCCTCTTCAGGATACATCTACTTATAGTCAGAATGTACCTGATAACGACCTCAGTAACGATTCATCAGAAGACTCTTTAATAAATAAGAAGTCAGAGTGAGTATAAGTATTCTTCATTATAACAGTTTAACTGACAACAGTTTTATCATCAATGCACTTAGTATCCAAGTTCCGGTTAAACTTCAATATCACTGCAGGTTTTTTGTCATAATACTTTCCCTTCATTATCTTTTAAGTAAATTTGTATTTTTATTTTCATCACACAAATATTTAAATGTTTTATTTTATTACTGTTTTTTATTGTAACTCTTAAGTATAACTGTATTACCTGGAAAGTCAACTGATTTTTTCATTATAATAAACTCCTTCAACAATATTACATTCAATCATAACTCTATTTATATTTGTGACAATTACTTCTTTTGAATAATATACGGCTACTGGACATTTTTTCCGGTTTCAAATGCCAAAAATATTTGATAAACTATTTTAATTTGGAAACTCAACTTTCCAACCTTTTGATATTATCATTATACAATTTACAGAAAATGGATTTTACATAAGGATTGATTTCTTTCAAAAGTTC
Organism: Bipalium vagum; assembly: GCA_037834085.1. Taxonomy (NCBI): domain Eukaryota; kingdom Metazoa; phylum Platyhelminthes; order Tricladida; family Geoplanidae; genus Bipalium; species Bipalium vagum. Next base: position 12,821 of record JBBMKC010170772.1, on the reverse strand, counting down.
TAAATTCTTATCACATTTAAATTAATTTTCGATTCATTTATTTCATATGCAATGGGAATCAAATAAATATATATTGTTTTTGAGTTATTTCTTGAATCTGTAACTTTTATAATAACTGCACCATAATTTTCTTTAAAACTACAAATAGAATTAAAAGAAAAATATACTAAACCTAATTCATAATAAAAATATGGATCTAATATTAATGGAACTTGTAATTTTAAAATAATATATATGCAAGATCTGAGGGTGCCAGGTTTGTACTATAAGAAGGATGGAGCAAGAGTTCAATCCAATCAGATGTAGTGAATTTATCTTGTGTCATACGTACCCGGTGAAGAGACACATTTGCTTTCAATTGATTAAACTTGGATACTTTCTTCTCAAAATTCAATTGGATCTGTCAAGATGTTAGCAGTAAAGCTCAGCGTTCACAGCACAATCATGTGGAACAAATTCGAAATGAATTACATCTTCATAATTCCACCAAACACTGATGAAAGTAAGCTATCAAAATCAAGGAAAATTTTGATACCTTTCTGGCAATAAATTCCTTCCAACATTTCATTTAATATCCACTAATACTTTCTGATTATCTGAATATATTTTCTTCAAAACCCATATTTATAAAATATTTTATTGAATTTATTTTTCACAAATCGTACGTCTTAAATTCGGGATATAATAATGTAATCACTTAGCCATTCAAAGTTTCAAAGGGTAGTCAATGTTTGAATTTAAAACCTGGATTTGATTTGAATTGAACTAGAAAAATAAACTATGACCTCGTTTATTATTTATTTATTCCATATTTAATCGACTGATGACGCAGTCTCCAGAATTGGAATTAACAAATCCTTCTCAAACATCAGATATTCGTTAATCTTCCTTTTTCTTTTTATTCAGTTTTGCAAAATCTTCAAATAAATTCTTCATTTTTTATGCTACCTTTTCATAGAAAAATTATTTTTCAATTTCTCTGGTTTAAATAAACAAAAAAATTTTATTTTTTTAATCTAGTAAAACAATATTTATTTATTTTTCAAATATACAAAATTTTATTGATATATTGATATATTTGACTAATTGATATATTTTTCGATCTTTCATTCAGATATTCTTCAGTCAATTTTAATATTCTTCTCAATTTCTGGTCTCAGTTTTCAAATAACTTATGATTCACATATTTTTCGTTCTTCATCCTTATCAAAGTTGTTGATTACTACACTAAATTCATTTTCATTGACATTTTTTTCTTGCTTAAGGCCACCAACAGGTTGATCCAACACTTTACTTGACCTATTTTGTTGGGTATGCTCACTAATTCGAACTTTGAGATGACGTTTTGTCTTCTCTATGTATAAATGACCATATGCATGACATTGAAATTTATACACGATATTGGCGTGTAATGGTTTTGGAGTAACTAATTTGATTTTTAAAAATTCTTCGTTTTCGCAGTTACAGGAGTTACCTTTAAACTGTCTTCATTTATTGTCTGTAATATTTTACTTATAAAATTTTTGAATAACCCTAATAGGGAATTTTAATAATTTTCTTATATTCACTTTTCTCTTTTTCTTTCTTTACATTGGATTCTTCATTATTCATAAATTTATACACAGTAACTTCTTTCCATAGTTTCGATTTTCCAATTTGGGTAAACATTATATTTTAACCTTCTTTTAAATTCACTCAATTTTATGTCGATCCGCTTATAATCCTTTTCAAGTGAATTTTATAATAGAATGGAGATTTTTTATGTATTCCAGGAGGTAAATGTAAACTTTTGTATTTGTAAACTTCCAATGTCTAGAAAATTTTTCATTTTTTTAGTTTTAATATAATATGTTTGTTTTTTAGTTTATTTTTACTTTTTCACAATATAAAACGAGTACTTTTTAATTAGTACTTTATTTGTAGTTGAGAACTTTTTAACTAGTTTTATCATTAGTATTAATACTTAAATACTTTTTAAGAAAAAATATTAATATATAGGTGTTCCATAGTTATATTTCTTTGTTTTACATATAAATGTTACATATAAAGGTTTTTCATGATAACTTTTATTATTTTAGAAATATTTTTTCACAAAATTTACAATACCATTTTTTGTAAAATTAATAAATTTGGAATTTTTTAATAAGTTAAAAATGAAGGAATAGATAAAAACAAAAAGAAGTCAAAAAGGCTATTTTAAAAATTTTTGAGGGTTGGGAGTTCAAATACGGGTGCCTTATATTACTCATATGGTATTTTCCAGAAGTTTTCTCATAATTATTATGATTATTCCTAAATAATTTCGTTTATTATTTTAAAAAAACAAAATAAAAAAAAATTATATTGTTTTAAAGTAAAGGCCATTTGAATCAATAGTTTTAAAGCATCTATCTGCTAGTTGTTGGATCCCTTGTTCGTACCATTCCTTATCCTTGGACCTGAAAACGTCTTTGTTCGCCGTTTCGATCTCGTCCAAGTTATTGAATCTACGTCTTCGGAGAAAATGTGCCATTGATCGAAAAAGATAATAATCTGATGGGGCAAGATTGGGACTGTATGCTGGGTGTGGTAACATGTCAATAGATTCACATTCTCTAATTTTTTCAATCTTGCTGTAAGACCACCCGCTTTTGATTGACTAATACCGGATATTTAAGCTTTAAATTTTGAAACATTCGCACAATGTAGGTTTGCGTCTAGTGATATACTATTTGGACTCAATTCGAAGTGGATTATGCCTTCAAAATTCCACCAAACGCACAATAATGTCTTCTGTGAGAATTACTATTTTTGGAACAGTTTCTGCCACTTGCAAAGAGTCCAACCACTGATTATTTTTGTGAGGATTGTTAACATATATCCACTTTTCATGAGAAGTTACAATCTGTCTACTAAAACGATCATCTTGTGGATTTTCCAGCAGCTTTCTAAACTTTTCCATAATTTGCTTTACCTGATTTTCGATCAGATCATGAGAGATTTCTTTACATGATTTGTTGACATTGCCAATTGCTTTAAGGTGTCGGACATCTGTTGCTTAAGAAATACCTAGATCCCCAGATAATATTAGAGTGTTAATCGATTGTTTGGTTTCAACAACATTGCGTAGCGTTTCTTGATTCACATTTAAATGAACTGTGAACGTGGCTGTTCGTATAGATCATTTTCACCTTCATTAAATTTTCTTAACCAGATAAGGACTATACGAATGGAGACCACACATGCAGCTTCTGGCAGCTTCCCTTTCTTTGAATTTTCTTCCTATAATGTTGCAGTGGAGTGTGAATTTCGATTATTTCAGCTAAGATGAAAGAAGCAATAACATTTACATAACAAATTAATTTACCTAATGGTAAAAAATTTATTAAGTTTCAAATTTATATATAAATCGATATATTCAAATTGTGTTTCAACTAAAAAAAATACTTTAAACTACTTAAACAAGAAAACGAAATTACTTAAGAATCACCATAACATTTATAGAACTACAAAATTCAAAACTATCTTTCACTTCGTATTTGATTTCAAATAATAGTTTTATCAATTCATTTATAATTTTATCTATTTATGTTGGGCACAATTTGTCATCGAAATAACTGGTTTCACCAGCTGATTATCTTTGTGTATTTTTGGTAATCCATATCATTTTGCCGGTTGTGACCCATGACATGTTATTCGGTTGACTATCTCCTTTTTTATATAATTACCTTTAACTAGTTTTTCAATATTGCGCTCTTCATATTCTCTCTTATTACATGAAACACAATATTGTTGATGCAACTGCACACAAATCAAAAATTATTGATTATTTGAGATTTAAAACAACATTTTATTGATTAAAAAATATGGATCTACTACAATATTTCATTGAATTAAATATGAATTAAATGGCATTCCTTAACTAAATGAAATTAAATGCTAAACAGGCATATTTAATTTCACTTTACCTTCTCTGACTTCACTCTAATTTTCCGTATATATTAGGACATTTATTATTCTTTATTCCTTATTTTGTTTTTCCTTCATTTTAAAAATATTTTTATTACATTTGTATTTTTTAATTATTTGTTTTCTTCAATCCCGTTATCTCCTTTTCATTTCCTACACTGAAATATATTTTTCGAATATTTTAAAATTACATTTACATATTTTAGATTTTCCTTCTAATGATATCTTTTTCCAAATCTGGTTGGTAAATTTGACAATATTTTCAAATTTATTTTCATTTAATATTTGTCCGAACTTATGGTGTTTCCTATTATTGATTTTATTGCATTAAATCATTATTAAAAACACTCAAAAAACCAATTAATTTTCATTAAGCAAGGCGATTACCATTAATTGGTTACATAATGAAATTATTGTATCCAAAATCCAGGAAATATTGAACGTTTTCAAGATGATTCATATTTATTGGAAATAATGTCATAATGAAATAAAAATTGCCATCAGGACAACAATGTAATAAAAATAAATATATTATTAATAATATTATTAATCATTAATACTAATAATGATAATAATAATAATAAATGGTAAAAATGGGGAAATTTACAAGGAATAATCCATGAAAATAGTGAACAAATCTGATTGATTGGTTAATTAATTTTTAATTCCAAACACACACACTCAGACACACTCTCACTGCCTTAAAATGGAGTACAGAAACCATGTAGTAATACAATAGTAATAATAATAATAAGATATTTGATTAACGTGCAGTTTTTTCAGAGTCAAATAATATTAGGCTGAATTTAAAATGATAATACGTCTCGATTCTCTAGGACCATTCATCCCATTTTGTCTGGAAAAACAAAAATAAGAGTTAAGATCAATCATTATATATTTAACAAAATGTTATTGATTTCGTTTTTTCCTTTAAAATTTATTATTTATTTATTTATTATTATGAAATATTTTTGTATTTCTATTTACTCGGTGATGCAAAAGTTCGCACTCAAAAAAATTTTACATTCCAAATAAAGTTTTACCGTTATTTATTCATTTTATGTTTAAAATGTTTTATAATTTTAATTAAGTAGCAATTTAGAATTTGTTTAAATATTGAAATATTGATTGTAAGTTTTTAAGTTTCAATAAATAATTTTTTTAAATCTAGTGATTAAGATGACTTTTACAAAATTTGAGATAAGAGTGATGGAAAGAGGCTTGATCACGAGTGCTTGCAAGGAGATATACGAGTTTCAAGGTGAAGGATTTGTTGCATAGATGGCAGCCGCTACGTGATTCAAGTGGTGCAATAATGGGGATTTGAAGCTTGAAGGCAAGCTACGTTTAGATCGTTCTTCACTGCTAGTGGATCACGAATTGATTACAGCCTTGAAAGACAATCTTTCTTCAAGTTAACGCGATTTAGCTGTAAATATTGGTGGACATTAAACATTTACAGTCCTGAGATTACAGTCAACTCGATTTTATTCACAAAAAACTACGACAAGATCCACACTACCTAGGTGAAGAACAAGCGAGGAACAGAGTTAATATGTGCAAAGAACCCGCTAGATGATCGCTTTTGGAGGGATATTTTTACATCAGATGAAGTGAATATACTTGGTCAATCATAATCGAGAAAATTGTGGGTTCCAAGAGGCCAATATCCCCCTTCAGTCGCAAGTCAATCTAGGTTTACCAGGAAGTTCTTGCTAAGTGTCTGGTGAGATTAAAAGAATTCTTCATTATGGACTGGTTCCAAATTGGTAAAGCAGAGCTTTATTGCCAGCAGCATGATCGTGTTTTTGATGTACTTAAGCAGAAGTATCTTGTCCCCTTTGTTGAAAGCGGCCATTGTTTCAGCCGAATAACCTAAGAAAAATTTGAAATCCCGGAAGGAGTTGAGATCTTGACTCATCCTGCACACAGACCTGATGCTGCACCATCTGATTACGGGTTTTTTTTTATCCTTGCAATACTACCTCAGAGGATACCGATTTAAATCTGGAGCTGAAATTGAGGTGGCTTGTAAAGAGTTTTTCGAATCAAAGTAAAGAAATTGGCTATTGGACCAGATAAGAATACTAGTAGATGAGTGGCGTAAAATCATTAAAGCTTATGGAATTTATTATTAAGAGTATTCTTATTGTTGTAAATAAATAATATATAATTAATAATATCATTTTTGCATCACTATAGTATTATTGATTTTATTATATTATTAATTTTTGGATTATAATTTTAATTAATTTTATTATTATAATTAATTATTATTTTAAATTAATTTAATATTGTTGATATTTTTGAATTTTTTGTTAATAAATAGTATTAGCACTATTTTATTATTATTATTTAGTATTATTTATACTTTATTATTATTAATCATTTTTATTTTTAATATTAGAACTATTTAAATTATTAATATTATTTTTAAAATATTAAATTTATATATTTTATTTACCATTCATTATCAATAAACAAAATTTATCATTAATTATGACTGTTTTAAATTTATTTCAAAATTTTTATTTATTAATTTTCCTTCTTGAAAAATGAAATTCATTTTACATTTGAATCATAAATAAATTTTAAAAAGACGAAACAAATTAACGAACTTTTTTATTAAAGTCGTTACTACATTTTTATTGAAAATCAATGATAATATTTTAAAATCATTTAATAATAATAATTTTGCTTGTTTTTATTTTCATAAAAATTGATTATCGATAATGAATAAAGATTAACGGAGATTAACATTTTATGGTAGACAAGCCGTAATGATTTTTAAGTCAGAAAAAAAACCAATGCTTTTTCAATTATGCAATACTTTATTTCATTACCAATTTGCAATCGATCGATTTTCAATTTGAGATATATAAATGTTATATTTCATCAATAAATTCACATTATGATTGAATTAAAATTTTTATAAATTATTACTAAAAATAATTCAATTATTATTAATATCTATTATAATTTATTTATATATTTTTAGTATTACTATAATTATTATTATTATTTATAATTAAATTATTAATATCAGGTTGTTCGGAAATAAATTAGCTTTTTTTCGAATGAAAAAGAAAATGAAATAATTTTTGACTTAAGACATTTATTTATTAAAAATAATTTCCATTACATTTAATACATTGTTCCCAACGTGGTTGAAGGCTTAATATGAATATCATATGATGCTATTCATAAGTATTTTATATACAATAAAATCATCGAATGTTGCCTTATATAAAACGCTAATTTATTTCCGAACAAACTAATAAATATTATTTTTTTACTATTTTAAAAACCTTTAAATATATTTTTTAATTTTTTTATTATTATAAAATATTTTTATTTATTTTCTTATTATTAATAATTTTCATAAATATTAAAAATATTATAAACGAAAATTGAATTGTTTTAAGATCCAATTAAAAAGATTCTAGAAAAAAATTAAAGAATGAATCCTCACTTCCAAAACATCGGTCTCGGTAAAAGTTTTCCTTCCAATATCAATGTCCTCTTCATTCACATCGACGTCAATGTCAATGTCCCAACCGATGTCGTCGTTGACCACTGTATCAAGCATTAATTTATATTTATAAATAAAGTCAATAAATAATAATAATAATAATAATAATAATTATAAAATTATAAAATAGAAGTACATATTGAAGTAGTTAAAAAATTTATTTTCAGCGTGATTACCTTTTGGATCTATAATTGAACTGCTTGCGTCAACAAAATTGTCTTCAGATGCCGAAGAGCTGTCGACAGAATGCTTCACCAATACAATATCATCGGTCTCTTTAACCTTCAATGAATTTTCATCGAATATGATCTGAAAAATTTTTCAATGTTTTCAAAGCTTTCATTATTTTGTGATAATTATTTATTAATATTAATTTTATTTTCAAAATTATTATTTTATTAATTATTAAACACTATTATTTTTTATTAGTACTGATACATTATTATGGATATTAATTTTGTTCAATATTAAATATCTCGAAATTAAATTGACTCCGATTCTATTTGGCGATGCAATTTACAGCAGTCTGTAAAGCAATAACGTGTATTTATATCATAGTTTACAACAATATTTGGAGGTAACAATGATAAAGACCACCAAACTGTCAAATAGATAATAATAGGGGATAAAATGATACTAACGAACAAATTATCTAATTGAACATTAATAAAATGTGTTAAATAATCAAATATAATAATTAAATGACAATAAGCTATAGTTAAATATCAATTATTCAATAAATAAATGTTAAATTAATCAATAAAAGATATAAAACGCCTTAAATAAATAAAAAGATAATGAAAGAAAAATATACATTAGCAAATAACATCTTACGATATTTCCGAACTATCAGTTGAGTCCTTCCTGTTGCTCAGAGATATCCCACTGATAGGGAACCCGAACAAAATCCCCAGGAAAAAATTCATTGTGCCCTTGTAATAAAAACGTTTTCTTCTTTCTGTTGTAACACTGAAAACTCCTTCTCTTTCTATACTATTTGTTAAGGTTCTTAAATATGAGGATTGCGCTTGAATTATCTTGATAAATCTTAAGTTGTTTCTATAACTCTTTAAATTTCCTTGAATTACTATTATCGATCCTTATCTTTGAAAAACTAATTTCCGAAAAAGAGATTATCTTTAAAGTCCCTTTACTTATTTTATTATTTTTTATTTTTCATTATTATTACTAATCGGACATTCTCTAGCGATCTCCATAATTAACATTACTCGGATGATGTTTTGGGTAAATCCAACAATTGGCAATTATTTTAAAAAATATTGAATTACAAAAAATTATTTAATTTTTTTAATTTTTAAACTTTAATTAATTTTATTTTAAATAATTTTTCAATCAAATAAGAAAAAAAAATGACAAATTAAACAAATTTTAATAATAGATAATTAAAATCATTATTTGCACATTTGAGAAATATTCGAATTTAACTTGTTATTTTTAATTAAAAATCACCTAAAAATCGATATTTTCTTAATTTGAAAACATTAACACAGAAAATAAACTTGCTAAGGTCAATTTAAACAATAAAGATTGTTTTACTGTGTCAAATGAACTGTCAAAATAAAAACAACATTCTTCATTGATATTAATAATATTATTATTTTTGTGAAAATTACGTGACCACAAAAACACTTCAGAGACATTTTGAGAATTCTTAATCGATCTCGCTTCACAATACATTCCCACTGTTGAAAAGTGCTACTTTCCAGAAGACAGCACACGTTGTAAATGTGTGACATTAAAATAAAAATGTCAACCAACACAGCCACAGTTCCGTTTCGACTTGCATATTTTGAGGGGGAAATATTTTGCGGAATGGGAAAACGGACAGACCTCGATATCGATTCAGGAAAGAAATCAGTATTTTTACAAAATGTCCGCTTTTTTATTATGGATTTTAAATGAAAATTCAACTGAATTTAATAACTGATTTTAAAATAACAATTTAGTAATAATCAATGCATAAAAGTTCAAAATAATGATTTTATTTAAAAATTAACATTCCTATTTTATTTTATTTTACAAAATTTATTTTTATAAAAAATTAATAGATAAAAAATAATATTATTGATAATAAAAAATAGTAATAATAAATATTATTATGATAATTATAACAATAAACTTAATATAATTTTTATTATAATAATTATAAATAATAATATTAATATTAATAAGAATAAAAATTAATGTAGTTATAATAAATAATAACACAAAAAAATATTAATTATAAAAATAATTTGTATAAAAATAGAAAATAATTTCACCTCATTTTTTATGGAAGATTTTTGATTGGCTTGTACAAGAACTTTGTTGACATTGATCACATTTCCTCCAACACCACCATCATCATGGCTGTCATCGATTTTCGACAGGGAATTTGAAGGGTCTTCATATGTGTCGTTGCCGTCGTCCCAGTCACACGGATCAGGATCGGATGTGACAACATCTTCGGTGTTGGAAATTTTCAATTTCAAAGTTTCTCGACGAGACTCTTCACAATTAATCGATGCCACGCGATAGAAATATCTCACAGAAAATTGGAAAATAAAAACAAAAATATCCAATTCTTCGATAGTGCAACACTCAGAAGACCAAACTCGGAAAAGAGAGTCATTTTGATTTTAGTGGGGTGGCAATCGATAGATTTTTATCCAATTTTAATCGATCGAAAAAGATTAGAGTAAAAATCTTCGTATTAATTATTGTTAATTATTTGTCAGAACTGTTTATTAAAAAACCAATACATGACTATTATTAAATGGTTTTTCATTAATTCTTCCACAAATTGAACAAGAAATATCAATGGAAATGAGCCTTAATAACATCAAAGAGTTTCAATTTCAAACTCTTATTTACATGACACACCCAATAGAATTTTTTCTTATTAAATTATCATATCGTTAGATTTTCAGTTCATTCGTTTTTGAATCTATTGAGTTATTTTATTGATTCCATTGTTTTAATTTATGATCTTAAAATTAAAATTCCAATGATATGATATTATCACCTTTTATAAATCTTAAAATATTATATTAAAAATCAATTTTTCACTTTCATTATTATAATTACGTTTTTACTTCTATAATATCAGAATAATTATTTTTAACATTTTAACTTTTTAATTTTCTTACTTTTCGTTTTAATTATTTATTAGGTCATATGAGGTATCAGTTTCCCTGACTTTGATACCTTAATTATCTTTTATCAAAATAAATATATTCAATAACAATTCTTTAAGAATTGATTTAATCATTGATATTTTATTATCAAAAACCATGTTTGTAAGTTTTGATTAAATAAAAAAATCAATGCATTTATTTAAATTTATAATTATAGTAAAATTATTACAGAAAAACTGCAATTCATGACTTAGTCTGTCATTATTGGAAAAGGGGATTTACTAACTACTTCTACGACTGTTTGTGATATTGAAGGAGATGTCGTTGCCCATAATAGTCTAATATTGTTTCAAAAGTTCCAAAGCGGAAGTACTAGTCTCGTAGATAAGCCCCGTCAGAGAAAACCTGTGATAAATGAAGAGATTCTTACGAAGCATTAATTGATCACACACATGCTTCTATACGCAATATTGAGTCATCGAAAGGCACCATTAAACGACCCTGAGAAAACTTGGATACAACTATAAGCGACTTAGATTAGATCCCCATAGGTTATCGGAACATCAGGCTCTAAGGCCCTTGAAAATCTGAAATTTTTTTTTCAAACTGCTAAGTCGAATTGTTACTTCTATGAAAAATGGATCTATTTTATTATTCGAAGGAAAAGTAAATGTTGGATGAAACATGACCGAACTCCTGCAAAGTATCCAAAAGAATCGATTTGAGAAAAGGGTAATGGTCAGTGTGCGGTGGAATTAGGAAGGTGTAATTAATTTTGAGTTTGTGCAACATGGCTTTGAGCTTTACCGTGTCAATAAACTTGGCAGAATCAATAAAATTTTGAAAAGAAAATACCCATATTTAATCAATAGAGAGAAACTGCTTCTTATAATATTAATTATTATTAATATTATTTATTCATTATTTTTAATTTTTAATTATTTTATTTTATTATAAAGAATAATAATTATTATAATTATAAAATGACCTTTTAAGTCAATAATTATTATTATTTATTATATTTTTCATATTTAATAAATTTTAAAAAATTTACTTTCTTCACATTTTTTATCTTTTTATTATTTATTATTAACATTATTAGATATTTTATTTAAAGAATGTTTAATATTTACTTTTATTTTTTTATAATAATTGTTGTTTAATCATTAACATAAAAAAATATTGTTGTATGACTCTTAATTAATTTGCATTAATAAATCGATACACTTTACAAAAAATTTATTTTACTACAAATCAAATTATATACACAAATCATTTTTTTAACATAATTTAATTATTCAAAAAATAAAATAATTTTCTTTAAAAATTAATTAATATTAGCTTCACAATTATTATTTTATAATTTTAAGCTTATTATTAATTTTTTTTATATTATTATTTTATTGATTAATTATTAAAATTATTTCTATAATCATAATAAAATTTGTATAAATTAAAAAAGAAATAAATAAATATTTTTTTATTTATAAATCAATATATATCAATCTAGAAATATGTAAAATAAAGATAAAGACAAAAAATAAACAAATAAAAATAGTGAAATTATGTTTCCCATGACAGATGAAATCCGGTGTAAATAAAAAAATCAAAGGACTCTCTTTTCACTCAAGGAAAGATAATTCGACAAAATAAAAAATATACCTGGACCAGAACTCATCGTGCGTGAAATATCTCGGCACCAGCTCCGCGTAATGGTCGAAAATATTCTGATTGTTCTTAACTAAGTCCGCGATTTTCGGCTGGAAATCATCCAGATTCAGATTTGCTTTCCATTTGGCAAAGTCACCCAGGTCGGGGTCGGTTTCGCTCTCGCCGGGATCGGTTTCGAAAGTTGCACGATTTCTTTGTAAATTGCCGATGCGAGTCTAAATTTTTTTCATTCTTTCAACAAAATCCATTTTTGCAAAATTCACTATTGATTTTTTTTCGGTTAAATCTTGCGGTCCGTTTTTCGATTTTTTTATTGATGGAAATTTTTTTACTTATTCAGATTCTTATATTTTTATTTTTAAATGAAAAATTAATCAATTTTTTTAAAACTTACATTTTAAAAATTTTTATTCTTTCCTTTTATAATTATTATATATAATTATTATTATTATTATTATATATTATTTATTATTATTATTATTATTATTATTATTATTATTATTATTATTATTATTATTATTATTATTATTATT
>JBBMKC010170663.1:0-15390 GCA_037834085.1 Bipalium vagum | reverse complement strand
TTTGAATTTATTGGACTTTTATTGCTTTTATTGTATATTACGTAATCGGACATTTCATATGGGACAACCTAATATAAAAAGTAACTCACAACAATTACATATAAAAGATAATATCGTTTAAATGACTGTCTAGGCTTTTTTCACAAGATCTTATTCTTTCCTCAAAATTCTTGATCGTTTTCATACATGAGTTCGTGTTTAACACCAACGACAATCCGAAAACTTATGGATAATTTTGGTCCATTTAATCACCCCACAGAAAAGACAGTCCGTAACATTATTAAAAATTTGGAATACACTGGATTCGTGTTAGGAAAACCGTTCATTCAGATGATAATGTTGCGTTGATTAAAGGAAATGCAAATGAATACCCCAAATTGTCAATTCGACGCAGCTCACAACAGTTGGATTTTTTCGCAACATCAGTGTGACAAAATTTAAAAGAAGATTTGGAACTGAAACCTTACAAAATCCAGTTGACTCAGTTTTTAAAACCTACAGGTCATGGTGAACGTCGTATGTAAAAAACAAAGCGGCTGATCCAAATTTCTGCCAGAAAATCATTTTCAGTGACGATGTTATTTTTCATCTCAATAGTTTTGTAAAGAAAAAAAATTGTCATATTTGTTCTTCTGACAATCCTAGAGAAATTAAAGAACAGATCATGCATCCATAATGTGTTGTTGTTTGGTGTCGTCTTTCATCTGAAGGTGCGACTGGACCTTATTTTTTCGAGAACGGAGAAGGGAATCATGTACGATGAATAGGGAACAATATCGTAAAATGGTCCCCAGGTGGTCTCATTTGGAAAATATAAATTTAAATAACTTATGGTTTTAACAAGACTCTCCTCACAACCAAAAAACAATATCTTTATTACAACAAAATTTGCAGGCTGAAGTACGATAATATCAACTGGCCGCCAAGATCGTGCAATTGGTATATTCTCTGTAAGGTTATGTTAAAAGCAAAGTTTACACAAGCAATCCACAAAGCATTAAACAATTAAAAGATAATTTTCAAGAAGTGATTAGCAAAACTGGACTAGATTTAAGTGTGAAAACGATCAACAATTTTGGTGATAGAATAAGATCTTGTGAAAAAAGTCCCGACAGTCATTTGAACGGTATTATCTTTCATATGTAATTTTAATGAGTTGCTTTTTAAATTAAAATAAAGCTTTTGATATTTCTTTAAATTTAAATGTTTTCTTCAACATTAACATTCGGTAGCTCTTAATGAAACACCATTTACATTTCTCTACAGTTTTGTTTAAATTAAATATATATGTAACAGGGAGTACATGTTAAATATTATATTCAGTCATACCTTCTTTCAAAATCGCCAATTTAAAATTTCTGAAATTTTAAAATAAATAATCATAATTTTTCATTTTCATGATTAATGTGTATATCTTAATTAGAGCTAAAAAGATGGAAGCCTCAGAGATTTGGATAAAAAAGAAAAAAATAGTGCAGCTCTTACTGTAATTATAAATAAATCTAACTTTCTATAAATTTGATTTATTTGAGTTTGGTAATATAATGATGCGTTGTGATATATATCTTAAAATTAATTTTAAAAATATTTTAGTTAACCAAGAAAATTTAGTTCTATGAAAAAATTATACCATTAAAAAGAATATTATCAAGTTTTATGATAAAGTTTTAACAGAATTACATCCACTATTTGCTTTCGAATATTCATATATCTATTCTGCTAACAATATATTAAGCAAGACATTATCACTAATTTTGGTTATGTTAATAATAAATTTATTGTCAATAATTCACACAATAAGTCAATAACCTTCATTTTTCCCCAATACACAAAATATACAAAAAATACTAATTCTCAACGATCAACAACCAAATCAATCACAAATGATCTATTTCAAACAAAAATATATAACGTCAATGACTCTGTTTTGAGTTACTAAACTCTACAAACGCATTCAACCTTTCTTTTCTGATTTGAAAAACACCAAAAAGAAGACGGTAAATCAATAATAAGAAAATTACAAAACCATTAATAGGTAATAATAAAATATTCTAACAATGAGAAAATGATCACACCATTGAAGATTTCAAATCGGTTTCTGGTTTAGCAACAATTTCTTATTTCCCCACAAGGGACTTCTAAAAAACCCTCCATTTTAATAACTATATTGTGCATTTGACTATAATTTGGATACATATTCTGCTTATGGTTCTGTGTGGTTGTGAAAAAATTTGCTCATCATTATATTAAAATAACCAGGTCATTGTTTTTCATTAATTTAATATGAGGTGATATCCACTAAAATGAAAAAAGAGGAATGGAGCCTCAACAGTTCTCCATCTTTAAAAAATTCCGCCTAGGAATCCGTTATAATAAAATCATTCATAAAACTTTCATGCATAAAAATGATAATAATAAATAATCATGTTAAATTATATTAATAAAACAAAGCGTTTAATCGAATATCAGACTCGTAGTCAGATGATCACAAAATGAAAGGGAATATGTCAAATTAATCGTCAATTACAATTATTTCTGGCTTCTTCTTCTGCTTGCCTTGGTTATGGTCCTCTTCAGCTGACAGCTTTTCTTTCTGATATTCTTCGTCTTATTCAGCTGGCCAATCTCCTGGATACTGTATCCTGGTTCTTGTTAATCTTGAGCTGGTGCTGCCGCTTCTTCTCGCTTTGGTAAGTTGCCATTGATAAGATTATATAACTTACATTTTTGGGCTGTTACATATTCAAACTACTCGTTGTATGAAATTTGTTATGAAATTGTAATCACCCGAGGTTTTAGATTAACGAACTGAGTGATGGCAGTTTCGACGTCTATGATTAACGTCTTTTGATCTTGTTCTCCTTCAAAGAGACTTGGGTTCACATAAGCCTCTTTCCTCTCCCGTGCTCCTAATTTAAATTCTGGCTACTTCGGATTTCCTCTCGGTTCCCAATCTTCTTCAGATTCTAAAATTACGTCCGTCAACCGATTTCATGTTGCAATGATGATAACTTCTAGAAAGAATGGTTCGGGAAGAACTGCATTACTGCTTTCAAGAATCATCAGTACGGCAGTGATATTTGCTCCTTTTTCGATAATTATGACTTGATCTATCCAGAAAATCTGGAGTTTCACGGCAGAGCCTCAATATTTAGCAAACTTGTTGAGCTTAATCGTATTAGGTTGGTGCATAAATTCGTCCTGTTTTTTATATCATTTTGTTATTTACACTAATCTAAGATAAAAATCTCCCATAAATATATAGTCTCATATATTAACGGTTGCTATTGTTTATTTAAATAAGTTTTAATAATCAATTACCTGAAAATTGGGTTTCTTGAAAATTTACATACACATTATATGAATGAAGATAAAGTGTATTTTTCCTCACATGTTATTTTCCTTACTGAAGGAGAAAAATGCTACCCAAACAGTAAAATATATATGCGACATGTACGGCGATGATTCCGTTGATATTTCCATAAATCGAAAGTGGTTTCTAAATTTTAAACAAAAATATTTTATTTTGTTGATGCCCCACTTTCTAGGAGACAAATTGGCACTTCTGATATGGATTTATTAAGGCTAATCGAAAGTGATCGGCATCTAACAACTCGAGTGATGAGTGAAACTCTTTGTATATATCACTCAACAGTATTCAGGCTAAGTGAACTGAAGCAAACAATCAAACAGAAGTGTCCTGCATTTGCCAACAAAAAGGTATTGTTTTGTGACTATCATACGTGTATCTGACCACCAGGAACAAGTTAGAGAAACTCAAATTTACTGTTTTAGTTCATCCATCATACTTTCCAGACCTTGTCATCACCAACCGATTACCACCTATTTAGATCACTTCAAAACAGCTTAAGTGGTAAGAGGTTTACTTCCTTGAAAGAGTTGAAAAGTCGACTGAATCCTCTTTTCAACCAGAAATCCCACTAAATCTATGAGTGTTGAATTATGCAGCTGCCGAAGAGATACAGAAAGGTCATACAACAGAATGGAAAATACTTCATTGATTAAATATGATTTTTTAATGAATAAAATGCTAGTTTGATTTTTGTCTAACGAACAGGACGAATTTATGCACCAGCGTAACAGAATTTATAATACCTAACAATTTCAAGGTATGTATATTCTATTCTTAAGGTTTTAATTTATTGGGAATCACCGTTATTTCTTGGAAATATTTTATCCGTCTTCATTTGATTGGTGTACTCCAACATTGCTTTAATATCCTTATCCTCTGCTTGCTGATGTTTACCATACATAATCATAATAAATTCAGATTCACTTTTGTATCCTTAAAAGGTCATCTTCACTCATTAGAACGAACGCTGGCAATGTAATTGCTACTAGTGGTAAGCCTAGGCAAATGATCTCCATTACTTATACCAATACTATTTATGAATTATTTACAATATGATATTATCTGCAAGACTAAACTTATTCTAGACAAAGTTTTCCCGTTCCGTTCCTTAAAGTAGCTTGTATTATAAAAACACTCTTCCCTTGTTAAATATGGTTCCCATGTTTCTACCTTTAAACTAATTGTAAACTTGTTTCTTTTGGTAACTTATTTCTCTATCTGAAATAACGCTTTTTCTGTCTGCATATTCGAATTTGATATAATAGTGCCTCTATTAATCCGCTTATGACTATGATTCCTGTAAGACTACCTATTACAACCCAATTTGAAGACGTTTCTTTAATATACTGATTCTTTTTCTTCTGTCTTCTTTCCACGTTTTACTTCTTTAGTTTCATTAATTTAGGGTATTGATGACATTTTTCCGGTGTTTTTATATTAGAAAAACATGCTTTTCACTTGATTGATTGATATTATGTATATTTGGTTGGCAAGAAAGTTCGTTCGCTTTTTAATGAAAAAATAAAATCTAAATATTTCATTGACAAAAACACTTTTAATCTTTACCATTATCTTTACCATTATTTTTATCTTAATCTTTCCCCTAAATTCATGACACCATGTCCGTAGAACTCCTGTAGTTTTTTGGCAAGAAAAGTATCAATGTGTCTTCTGACAGACTCATCGTCATTGAATTTTTTCACGTTCAAAGAATTTGGCAGCGACCAAAACAAATGATAATCAGTAGGAGCCAAGTCTG
This sequence comes from Bipalium vagum, assembly GCA_037834085.1. NCBI lineage: Eukaryota > Metazoa > Platyhelminthes > Tricladida > Geoplanidae > Bipalium > Bipalium vagum. Next base: position 10,258 of record JBBMKC010170663.1, on the reverse strand, counting down.
ATGAGTATTGAGACTGAGGCAAACATCACACCCAGGGTCAATAATTTGTTCCAGGTGATTTGTTCCAAAGATATATGAGGCCTGGCGTTGTTGTGTTGGACACTTTATTTTGATTGCATTGTTCACCTCTGTTACTTGGGAGCAGTACACATCCGAATTAATCTTTCGACAATATGATAACAGCTCGTAATAAATTACACCTTTAAAAGAATGATCTTCTTGTGGTGCATTTTGTCTTTGGTGACAATTTTAGTGGCTCACCAGGACAACCCCACAATCTTTCGCAGACTACATTGTCATAGACAACCTAATTTTCATCACTGGTAACCGATTGCTTCAGGAATGAATGGTTTTCTTTCCGTTACACCAATGAATCACATATTGATATACGTGCCAATAAGTTAGTCTCCATTAATTTATGCGGTACCCACACATTGAGTTGTAAAACGAATCCCAGATTACGCAGAATATTTTCTACCGTTCTATACGTTATCATTAGTATCATTGCAATTTTCCGAACCGTGTTCGATGGATTCCTTTCGATATGAGATGTGCGTCCGGAGCGGGATGCATCGTTCATATCGAATTCTCTAGAACTAAATTTGTAGAACCATTTTTGTCATACTCGTATTGATAAAGCATTATATCTATATACTTCCTAAGTGCATCCAAGGCAACGCATACATTTTAAAGTTAATATAATATTTATAAATAATATAATACTTATCTTTTTCAAATAAAGCATGAGAATATGACGAAAATGCAGATTTTTACCTTGCATAATGATTTTAATTGTCGCATAAGATTTATATTATTTAAAGAACAACTATTAATAATTGATTAATCTATGAAAATTTGATTTACAAACTCAAATATTACAAAGCGCAAGACCTTTTTTGCAAACCAAATATGTTCCATTCTTGGTTTTTGTGCTTTGAGACATTCTTTTTGTTTTCTTATTATTATCAACTTGGAAAATTGACAATTATTTCGCTTATCAGTAAACACTGTGCAGCTTTCTTAACTATCAGGATCTTCTGCATTGAACTTACTTCATAGATATTTCCTTAATTATATTTTCTGTTGCCTTGTTCCTTTTCTTTTATTTAACTCATTCCTTTTTGTAGTAATGTTTCTTGTTGCATCCTTTACTATTAATGTAGGTTTTATTGTGATAGTTTCTGACTTCATGATAATCATTCTGTAGTAGTTGAAATATATACATTATTCTGCTGCTATATAATAACTGCCATATAATTTTCTTTGTAGGTTTCTAACGTGAATTTTCAGCAAATTATTAAATCCATTGGTCCTGCACTCTCCCAATATATTATACCTTCTCTGTATTGGTAGATTACTAATTATACAATTAAGTTTATTATTCTGCCGATTTAACACCTTTTATCTTTTGACTGGATAATTATTGGACCAATAATTGTGCAAGATTTCAGTTTTATCTTTACTTCTTATTCTTATTACTTGATTTTCGCCTGTATTTAATGTGGTTTTGTATATATGTGCTCCTAACCTCTACAACGAAATCAGGTTGTACGCTTTTGCAAACTATATATAATCTTTCATTAGTGTTTGTATTGTTATATTCGTCTCCCGAACACTTACTCCAATTGTCTGTCCTTTTACCATGATGATTATTAAGAAAAACAGTGATAGCAGAACCATTTATTAATTTTCTTCTATGATAATACTGACACTATTGGTTGTTCCCCAACTGGTGGTCTAGATCTTAATGGATATATAGAACTTACTTTTATTACCTTTTTGCATCTGTTGATATGCATTATAATTGAGGACCTTTCTCCATTTTTTAGCTTTTTAATTACGAATGTTTTGGATTACCCTTTTCAACTATATATGGTCCTTTGATAGTTCTTGAAGGTTTAGTGATTTCCATTTTAGAGTTCTGGTATATCAATCATCACTTTATTTCCAACTTGTATTGAATAGAGTTTTCCCGCCTATTATAATTGTCTTTATACTTCTCCTGGTGTTGTTTGATATGTAGTCCTACTCTCTCTCATGTCTTTTATAATTTCTCATGCATTACAATTTTGCAATTTTTGTCTTCCAAATTCTATCATACTGGATTGATATATTCCAGATCTAGTGGTATGTTATTATCTCTTAGATACATGAGGTAGAATGGTGTTTCTCCTATGGATATGTGTATAGATGATGCTATTTGTAAATCCAATCAGCTTGTCCTTTATTAGTGCAGGTTAAATTTTTATACAAAACCTTTTTACCATCTGTTTGTGGTTGGTACTTTTATTTCACTATTGTAAACATGGAGCATATTTCTGTAATAACATAGCTCATAAAATTAATACCATGATCTGTTAATAAGTTTCGTGGTGCTCCATAGCTGAATACTATTTCCTCAACAAATATTTTGGGTTCTGTTTCCGCCTTCTGGTTTTTGATGCCAAAGACCTCTGGCCATTTCGTAAAATAGTCACATATCACCAAAATGTTTTCTTTCACTGTTTCTGGTTCTGGGCCTGTTACATAAATAGATACTGACTTTCTATCTTTAATGGTTCATAATTTTTAATTGATTTTACAAAAACATTTATCGAATCTGCAACTGACTCATTTTCTGTTTCAGTCACTCTTCCTAATCTTGTGTTCGGATAGAAGCTTTTCTCCTTTTGCTCAAAGATCAGTAACTGAATTGATATTTTTATCTTCTTTAATTTGTATCACTTCTTGTGCAACATACATCCATAATAGCTCTATTGAATGTTCATAGCACAATGTTCCTTTATAACTCATTGGCGCATTTACAAAGTATACTGTTTTCACTCTTTATGGAATTGTGATAATTTCTGCAAAAACTAAGTCATTATCTGCATATCTTTTCCCGCCTTTCCCTTTCACGGGCATTAGCATTCCTATAACCAAATCGAAAGCCGCTCCTTCTAACTGTTATAAATTATCTCATCTTCTAACTTTTTTACTCCAATTTCCAACAAACAGGCTAATTTTCCTTTGAACAATATATCTTTTCCAGTTAGGTTTGTGAGGATAATTGTGGGTAATAATTTACTCTTTTCCTTTGAATATAAAACTGCTTCATTAATCATTGACACTAATGCACCTGAGTCTAACAAAGATGACATAGACCTATCATTTACTCTGATTTGTGTAATACTTTTTCCTTCTGTTATAACAACATTGGTTTGATTCTTCATCCAATTTATTTTTTCGGATTTCATATAGTTAAGATGAAAAATCATCTGATAATTTTTGATAACATGAAAACAGAACTTATAAGTTAGAGAAAACTAAATTTTAAATATTATTGATGGTTATAAAATTTTACCATTTTTTAATTTCAATATTAAAACAATTTATATGGGATACACATTGGAAATCATTAATTCCTGAATCTATAATTTTACGAAATGTAAAAATTAATATAAATAAAATAGAAAAATAATTTACAATAATATTAGTTGCTAATAAAGATAAATATAAAATAAATAGAACTGTAAATTTTAGAACTAAAAATCTTTATCATATTTTTGGGTAGTATAATAATTTTTATAGTATTAGTATTTTTTATGATTGATGTAAAACCATTAGGTCAAAGTAAAGTAAAAAAATATATTATGGAACTGACATAATATTTTTAAGATATTATACTTTAAGATTATTAAATATATTTTAAAAATATTTTTATTATAGGTCCGAAAAAGATATGAACGTTTGTACTCAGAATAATAATCATTATTTTAGAGTAAACTTTAATCTAAAATATATAAAATTATGAAATTATGATTTTTTACAAATACTTAAAAACAGATGTATTGAGGGTAATTGAGAAAAATATATAACATTTTTACCAAAATATTTTATATAATGTAAAATTTTTTAAAAAAAATTATGAAGTCTCGTCGAATGTAAAATCTTAATTATTAAAATGGAGTATTTAGCAAAGGTTCATGATACATAATTGATTGAAGAATTGGTTGAAGATCTGCACTTATTTATTTTAATTTAAAAGAAAATATATAGGAAAAAAATATTCTAATTCTCAAATTTATAAAATAGAAAATTTTATAAATGCGAAAAAAATTTTTAAAAATTTAAATTAAAAAATACTAAAATAGATTCATCTTTAAAATAAGGTTGCTTAATAATTTGAGGAATTACAAGTTTTGGATTATTTAATAACAGGATTATTTAGTTTTGAAATTGGATTTTTAATTTATGCTCCTATTGGGATTCGTCTGATTAAATAATAATACTAATAAACCATGTGCCGGTCAAAAATTCATTATATTAAAAATTCAATAATTCCTAAACGAATGAATATATTTATTTATTTCTTTTTTTAATGTTATGGGTAAGAGAGATCTTAGATCTCTTCACCTCGGCAGAATTTACGCAGGTTTTCTTTAGTACTTATCAAACATATATGGGTCTCTTGTCGACTTTCCACTCAAGAGTTGCCATATATTTCTCGATTCCTCGAAGCGTTGGACAATTCGGCGGACTCAAGTTCTTCACCACGTAGTTGATTTTGTTTGCTTCGAACCAAGAAATAGTAACTCTGGAGTAATGTATTGCGGTGAGCCAGAAGATAAGAATTGTGCAGTGTTGTCAATATAGTGTAAAAATTCGCTTCTGTAAACTATCCTTGATGTATGTTTTACTAGTCAAAGTTCCAGAGATGATATACTGGGCCGTTCGTAGTCCACATGACCATAGCGCTTGCCAGATGAGGTACTTCTCGACATATTTGTACTTAAATCTGTCAACCACATTTTTGTCTTCACGCTTAGAGCAGTACTCCTGTCCTGAAATTTGTTTGGAGTCAGCTTTGAACGGCGTTTCATCGTCCATCATATCACACATCTATTACAGCTGGCTGAAAGATTGGAGTACAATTTTTGGACTCCTTTTTTGGCGGTGATTGCCTGCCGCTCATTTGATTTTGGTTTTTCTGGATTTTGTGGCTTTTCTATTTAATTTTCTTTTTGATTCTTTGAACTGTTGAGGATATGGTAAGCTAAATCGAGAACGCTTAGTTAGGGATTTCTTCCGAGAGATCGATCGATCATTGTAGCCAGGTGTTTGTTGCTTTTACGAGTTCCACAACCTCCAGGCTTCCTAACTATTGTTCCAATCGTAAGCCGTCGACTAATTACTCCTTCAATAGCGATATTTTGTTTTGATTGATGTGGGCTTCGATGAATTTGTGTAAAAAAATTTCTCGATTATCCTTTTGCATAGATCGTCTCTCAGTAAATAATTCCAAGAATGTAAAGTTGATAAGTATCTACACATGAGAAATTGTTTGAATGTTAGCAAAGGCCTAAGCTTTCCTATCTACAAAAAATAAAAATGGTAATAGTACAATTCTCATTATGAAATTAGAGATTATGTATTCCAAGTTTAATCCAATAATAAATAAGGAATTACATGTTTATCAACTGATGAATGTTATAAAGGTGCATAGGATTTAGGGTTAACATCAAGCATGAATTCTTAAAATCACATAGCGGTGAAGTAAAGAATTCTCTGATGACCGGTATGGCACAGAAACCCGATACACTTTGACCTTACGTTGATAGTTGAAGGAAACACATTGAAAGATTTGAATCATTTATTACAAAGCTTCCGGGGACGCAGAGATAAATTAATGGCCTTTCTAAACAAAAAATAACTATAAATTAATGGTTTCGTTTTTAATATTTCTTGCATTTGAATTGTGCAAATTCTGTCAGGAAGGTGATGATTACTTGGCCATACACAATTCGTTAATTTCTATAACTTTCTGTCTTAAGGAAAATATGAAGTCATTTATTTTCATTTTATATTGAATCAACGATAAACAAATAATTGACCAAAAAATCTAATTGATGTCGAATTTGACATAAATCTTAATAATTGTGAAGTCCAATCAAATTTGGCTAGATTGCATTTTTAAATTAATTTTCTACAGAACAGTACTATTTTCATAAACGTTGATTAACAAAAATTGTCAAATTATCTTTCGATCAATAAGATGAACTCAGTTTCAGCTCGAATCTCGAATACATTTCCAACACGAAAATAATTGATATTTTTAATTCAGGTAAGATTTTTAGTGTATACATCAAAATTTGAGCTTGAAAATACGAAACTTTTTTTCCAAATTAAATTAGTACAAGATCTGTAAAAGTGAAACACCATTATTGTATATTTATGCTTAAAATTTGAGTCACCTATTTTAAATTTTAATGAAGTAAAGGATTTTAATTCATTTGATGCTTAGTCCCATCTGAGAATTGTAAAAAAACAAATTTATTTTATTCACTGATAATTTAAGGTTAACCTAAGTCAATCAAATAAACTTTTCGAATGGACTCCTTTTAAAAGTTGTAGTTGTTCTTTTTGATTTACGGCACAATCATATTAAAGTGCTGTAATTTACGATATATAAATAACTGCCAAAGGTAGTCATTCCAGCTTAATTACAAAAATAAACTTTATTTAAATAACACAATTTGCCATCGGTTGGAGTTCGTGAAACGAAAATTCAACCTTGACAACATCCAAATCCAAATTGTACAGACAATTGGAACCGTATCGAATACAGAAGGATTAAGTATATGTATATATATATATATTAACAAATAAGAAAAAATCCATAAAATTTGAATAAATCAAAACTTAACAAAACTGTTTTTAATATAATTACAAATATTCATTATTTTCCATTTCTCGTTTCATCCATTCGACAAACACTGAGAATAAAAATCCTCTGCTAACGTGAACTCTTTCGAGAGTTGCTTGAACGTCTGGAATACGATCGGCGCTTCGAAGAGATTCTTCCGCGCTTGTAAGACGATCTGGAGCCATGAGAATTTTTCGATCTCGATTTTTTTGTCTTAATTGAGTCCCTTCGTCTTCTATAAGAACCTTTAGAACTACGAGATCGCCGAGATCTAGAGCTCTGTTTTCGATAGGAGCCTCTTGAACTCGAACGTGATTTTCTGTAGTCTCGATGACCGTTGTTGCGATACTTGGACTCGTATCGACCACCGATAATGGCTGGCTTATCCTTGTAAAATCTGGAATTAGCAGGCTTTTTACCAACGCTATAATCCAAACGAATATTATTTCCATCGATTTCCATACCGTGAGCCTCCTTCATTGCTTTTTTTGCCGAATCGATTTCCTTGTAATCGATAAAGGCATAACCTAGAGACTCACGCTTTTCGCGATCCATAATTAATCTCAAACTGTCAATTCGGCCATATTTTTCAAACGTGTTCCACAGGGTTTCCTCCTTAGTCTTTTTGGACAAGCCAAATATCCCAATACATGTACAGGGTTCTGCATTTTCATTCTTCATTCTACTGTATTTTGTAAATCGAGGTGGTGATTTTGACCTAGAATAATATTTTCTTGACCGTCGCTCATTTTTATATGATCTACTTCTTGAATATTCTCGTCTAGCTTTAGATGAAGATGTATGTTTATCAGATTTACGAAACGATTGAGACCTGGATCTGTCTGATGAGCTACGTGAAGAATATTTACATTTAGACCTTGATTTTGATTTATTCTTCTTCACCAATGGTGGAGAAGAAGAGTATCTTCGACGAAGATTTCTTTTGTTACTAATTCCTAACGGACTTTCAGACATTTTTAAAGTATTTAATTATTTCATAAATGCAGAATATTTAAACAAAATGTACTTAGTAAATGTAGAATGATTTCTCTTAAAAATAAATAATCAATTTTATCAGTAAAACTTATTCATTTATATTTACAACATGTTATTAAATGAGTGTTTTATCGAAATTGTAAGTTTCTAAGATATTAATTTATTAATTAAAATTTAAATTAATTTGATTTATAAGCAGTAATTAAGAAATTACTATATAAAATAAATTAAATAATAAATTATTAAATTGATATACTTTAATATTAATAAATTTAGATGAAATACAAGGTTATGCAGAAATATATATAATTCTATGCAAAAATATATAGAAAAAATATTCGATTGTTTCTGTTTGAATTTGTTGTTTACCAGAATTTTTAAAAATCAAGTACGATGGAAGATGCAATAAAGATGCATGATAATTTGTGTCGAAAGAAGCGAACCTCGATTAATAAAAATATCCCAGAAATTAATAAAAATAACTCAGATTTTATTAAAGGTTTATACATTTAAATTTACTTTTATCTTATCTATTTTATAGTATTCAATTTATACCCAAAAAGAAATAATCACAGAGTTGTCATGGGATCGAATTTTAGTTAGCCAAAGTACTGTCTTAAGAATTTTACATGACATGAATTATATCAGAAAGAGATATAACATTTCCCATAAGTAATGTTAAAAACATTGAGGCTAGACAGCTTTATGTGAGGGACATTGAGTACATTGAAAACAGTAAGCTGATTTACTTTGATGAAACAGAAGTCAGCTTACATCAAACCAGAAGTTATGGCTATTTGCCAAGGAATACCAAAGCCTTCATATTGGTACGAGGTAGTAGAGGACAAAATATCAGCTGCATGGTTGCTATTAAAATGACATGTTTCATTGTTTTATCATCTGCTTATTTATTAAATCAAATTTACAGGAATATTATGCTTCGAAATCAAAGACTGATCTTTCAATGGGGATAATCAATTTATTTGCGTAAAAATGGATACAAATTAGTTATGAACTATGTGTGGGAATGATCAACCAAAAAGAGGAAAAGATGAAGAGTTGTTGGGCAAGATCGCAGTATCATCAAATATTGTTATGACTTTTCTTTTATCATTGAACATTTTACGACTTTTCTTTTATTTTGATTGTGTTATGAATTTATCACTGTATTATTAAATTTTATTTAATATCAATTTTTTTAATAAATAAAATAATATGTTAATAATAATAATAAATTAAATAATATAAAAAAATACAATAACACTAAACCTAAAAGCATGTCTACAAGGCAGTGTAGCAGGATCAAAGCAGCAAGTTAGATTTAGTGTTCGAGAGACGGCAAGCCGGATCTAAAAATAATAATAATAAACTAAGTAATAATAATAAATTAAAATAAAAAAAGCAGTGGGCAGTGTCTGAAGTCCTGAAATAAAACTGAAAAAAAGAAAAATAAATATAAAAACAACCTACAATAATGAGTAACATATGGCGAAAATAATGGGTTTTGAAGCACCATAAGAGAATTGAGGAAGTGCTTAAAGCGCCACATGTGATATAAAAAAATTAAGCATAATAAAATCGATTTAATCAAAATAATATAATAAAATCAATTTAATGTATTAAAATATGATAATATAATAAAATCAATTAAACCAAAATATGGTAATATAATAAAACCGATTAAAATAATAAATGGCGTCAGTAAAAATTTTTGATAAGATTAAGACAAACACGAATAATGACGTCAATAAAAATAGAAGGGGAAATAATGTCATTCACAAATGTACCAATGACAATCACAAAAATACTAGCACACATGATGAGAAATAGTATAAATACCCAAAAGAAAATCATAAAAATCGCCTTCAAAATTTCTAAGTTAGTTTATTAGAACTAAAAAAGAGAATTTGAAAAATTAGAGTTTATCATAACTCATTTTGGTAAATAATTATATAACAAAAGAGTACGTGAATTATAATGTTCACCTTAATTAAATAATTATACAGAACGTGAATATCACTTCCCGTTTCTGTTTTCATAAAATTAAATCTTCTTTTTTCTTTTTGTGTTTTATTCTAGCAATTACGATCTGGTAAACTAGTTATCAGATTCGATATTTTATTTCAGGCGTCTGCACATTTCCTAGTGTAGACTGATATCTGCTTTAAATTAATATTGTCATTTTGATTTCAGAAAAAGAAAAACCTTTGTAAAAAAGTTTTAAAAATTTTAATTAAAAATAAAATTTTTAAAAATCGTTCGTTTACTTTGATTGTGATCAGTACACGTTCTTAGGAGTCAGATCAAGATAAATTATACACACCCTCACTCTATCTAAACTTAACATATGTAAAAAAAATCTCTAAAAGGATACAAGTCATCATGAAAATACGATAAAACACAAAGGTGACCCTCTCCCTCATTCGCATACGCGCATCTCTGTGCACACGCTCATTCGTTCGAAAAATACGTGTTTACAAATAAGATCCCCTATTAATCAAAAAAAGATAGCGAACCCAGAATTCAATATTGATGAATGGCAAGCTATAAATAAAAACTTACCTTTTGAAAATTGTC
>JBBMKC010170553.1:0-15393 GCA_037834085.1 Bipalium vagum | reverse complement strand
TTATACTGAGCCATTCCTCAATATCTTTCAACCATCTTTCGGCTTCAGTAGAGCTTCTGCCGTTATATCGTTTGATTAGAAATCCAAAAATTTCCTGTGCGTTTTTTGGTAAAGCTTCCATGACTAAATTTTTTCATGCTTCTGGTTATAGCATGTATGTTTTCGGTGTGGTTGCCAGTTAGTTCTTGTTTACTACGTATTGAAAAGACGTCTGAGTTATAAAAAATTATGTATTCAAACAAAACATAATTACGTAACACCTATTACTTTTTATTTAAGAATTTTGTAATCATATCAATAACATATTTTTACAAAATTTCTTTTTACTTGTTAAATAAGCCATAATTACGCCGTAAAATACTGAAATAATCTAAATTTAATTGAAGATTTTTTTAATTAATTCCATCACTCAAGTAAGTCACTGCTCCATTTTGTCTAAGATTTCTTTTATATATCAATCTCAAAATTAAAACAAAAAATATTTGCAAAAATAAGAGCTTTCCGATGCAATTTGCTGCTTACTTTGTTTGTGTCAATTCCTTTAGTAATGGCCCAAGATGAAGAGATATAATCGATGACCCGTTCCGCTAAATCTTTTGGTACACTGTGAGTCTTGATAAAATCCTTCACGTTTGACATCATTTCATGATATCTCGCTCTCGTGGAATTCATTTGTTGAAATATTGTTGTTATTTTCCCAAAAATTGTGGCGTACGCGAATGCTACAGGAAAAAAATAATATCTTTGTAATTAGAAATATTTGTTGTCATAAAATTACAGTTAAAAATATTTATTTCAGTTTTCTTCGATTATAAAAACATATTATTTTTATTTTCAAGTAATGTTGATTAGCACTCCTAAATTCTTTGAACATTCATTATCAGGTGTTAAGTTCTTATACATAATTTAGTAATTGTATTTAGAAGGGTGGGGTGAAAAGTTATGAGTCTAACAAACTTTTTCCAATACAATTATTCAAACGATATCAAAGTCTTTTAATCCAATTAGCATAGTATGATTTATCAAGAACTTCAAGATATGTATTAGTTTTCCATTGACTTTACTGATTTTACCCGAATCGTTTTCGAGAAAGCCATTTTTTCAAGTTTTGAAAAAAAGTGAAATCACTCGGTGCAAAATTCATATCGTAGCTCATATGCAACTGTGGAAGTTCAGGCAGATGCAATGCCATGAGGAAAATACACCATCAGTTGGCATTTCATATTCCTCACAGAAAAGGTTGCAAGAAATGTTATTTAAACAAGAAGTAGGTAGATATTATATAGTACATAAGTACTACCATTCTTAAGACATGAAAAAAATTAAACATGTCTTGTCAAATATCAAAATTTTTATGAACAAAAAAAATTAACTGTAAAGATAATCGATGTTAATGAAGAATTAAATTAATAATAAGTTATATCAATAAATTAAGAAAATATCACTTGTTATTAATTTTTTAAATAAAATAAAATAATGAAAAATATTGAATTAAATAAACCATTTATGACTACTTATGTCAGTTATATTTAAATTTTAATTGACATTAGACAACAAAACCATATCGATTTTTTGTTAAAATCGATTTTGATGACTAAGAAGTCTTTTTAAATATTTCTGTTTTTTAAAGTTATACTCATTGATTTTCTGAATTTCAGAAATTGTTAAGTAGTTTCCACAATTTTTATTATTCTCAAATAAATATTTTAAATCATTATCATTTTTTTAAAATAAATAATTAAATATATTTGAGATTTTTTCACATTAAATCGAATTGTAAATTATTATCAAAATATTCCTTAAATAATATTAATATATGAAAAATAAGTGTTATTCATGTTCGCCATAATTATTCAACAATAAGACAGGACTCAACTATAATTTCTACCAACCAAATATTTAAACAAACTTTTACCATGTTTTTACCTCGTCGATATTTTTATTTAAAATTACATATTTACAAATTATTCAATAACAATGTAACAATGTAAGAATTTAATAATGCTTTACAATTCTTTTTTAATTTATACAGTTCAATATTCATTAAAAACTTTAACTCATAAAAACTTAATACAGAAAAATAAATAATAAACTAATTAATTTAGAGGTTTCCATTTATAAAAACACATCCAAGCTAATTATCGAAGTTACTCCTTATAATATTTATTATATAAATATAATTTTTGTTTCATAATTTTTACCTTTTTCAAAATGATCCTTACAAGAAAATTATCTCATTTAACATATTTTGAAAACTAAATTGTATTCATTAAAACAAACACTACGCCCTTGAAGAACGAATTATATCAAAGAATATAAGATAAATCATCTATTTTAGCTGATATGAATACCTGGTATTGTTTTTATGAAAGACAACAATGGATATTACAAGTTTAATTAATTAATTTATTTTGTTTATATAATGGCTTATCACGTGTTTGATGCTAATTGGGATTGTAGTGTAAAAAAGATGTTACATACTTCATCTTCAAGGTTTTGATGTTGGTTTACTGAATATTGTCGGAACACTTAGAGAGTTCCAGGAGTCATAGTTCCAAATTTTATTTTAAAAATAGAGATGCCAGTGTAGACGAAAATGTTGAAATTAATCGTCAGTAATGAAAACAAAAAAACAATTTTTAAAATAAATTAGTAAAAACATCAATGGTTTCGCTTGAAATATGCATGGATAGATTAGAATTTTCTTGAAATAAGTGAGGATAAAAATGGATTACAACAATATTGAGCTGAGAAAATGTTGATATACTCAGAAAACCTAAGAAACGAGCTTAAAAGCCAGATAAAGATAATTTTATGATTTTGCTTTGACATATAGAAACCATTTATCATTCTTTATATCCTGAAACAAAGTCATTCATTTGATAGTCTTATTCAGAACTAATTTTAATAAGAACAATAGGCTGAAAGAGTCTCGATCTACCTAACGAAAGGATTTTTCTCATCAAGACTAGCTTATACCACTTGTTTTTTATCAACTTCGAAGTTTTACTCAATAGAAAAAAATGTCTAACCTTAGGCAATTTGATTTCTATTTTATTGCCCTGACAAAGCCATAAGGTCGGTATTGTATGAGCAACAGAATATGATATTAGTGTTAGGAAGTTTAGTATAAATCTTTCGGGAAATGGGGATTAGAAAAAGGTGTTGACAAAAATCTTACTTAATCATGAAAGTGATTGTCAGAGAAATTTAATTTGAATTAAAAATAGCATTTATTGAAATAATCATTTCAGTTTGAAGTTGACGTACGGGACACTAAAATAAGTCTGATAAAAGAAAATATTCAATTAATTATTTTCTGTTTTGTATGAGCAGCAGAACAATCACCATTAGTACTATTAAAATCTTCACTTTGTCTATAGTTTATATTCTAAAACCAAACGAGGCTGTTCATGGACATAAATTGTTGATTAAAAGTTGACAATGCTTTCAAAATTATAGCGTAAAAGTCTAGAAAATACGCCGAAATTCAAGAATTATTAGAAAAATTTTGAAATTCAAAGAATCCAAAAATGTTATCCAGTCTTCTAAGGACTTAGACCATGGAAATTTTTAATTTTAAAACCCTATTTATATTTGTAATGTAGTGGTTTATTAAGTTAAGAATTTTAAAACATTATAACTATTTCAAAACTATGTTGTTTTAAATACTATATATTGAGTATTAAAGATTATAATTAATGTATTGATTGGTGTAATATAAAATTTAATAATTTAACAAATAAATTAATAATGTTAAGATTTAAAAGTATTTTCTAAAATTTATAAAGAAATTATAAAGAAGAATATTGAAATTATTAGTGTTATTAAATAAATTATTAAAAAAAATTTCTTATGGATTACAAACCGATAGATATTAATACTGTTGCTGTCACATTAAAAAACATTTACCAAATGAATTTCAAAATTTCTTTAATATTTTCGATTATCAAATATTTATTAATAATATAATAATTAATAATATTCAATCCAGACTAATTCATATTTTTTTTATAAAAACTTAATCCAAATTTATATGACTATAATAAATGAAATTAAACTTATTCCATTTAACATTTATATATGAAAGTAAAAATTCTAAGTAGTGTTAAATCAACATAGATAAAAAAAAATAATCTAAAGTGAAAATCGAAAATAATTCATATTTAAAGTAAATGTCAATAAATTTTCATTTATTAAGTATCCATTCAAATTTATTATATCTAATTCTCCGTCGGTCTCTATGTTTAAATGAGTGTATTATTTTATCTCTAAATCAGGATATAATATTTTATTTTAATTGTTTTCAAAAGCATATTAATTGTTATAATTTTTTTGTGTTAAAAGCCACTATTGTGATTTATTGTTAAAATAAAAATTAATAATTGTTTAAATAATGAATTTTTGTGTTGTGAGGATTGTTTCAAAAAATATATACTTTTTAGGAACCATTTTAATTTGACCCGTGCTGTCATAAAATATGATTCAATATATTAAAATATTTATGAAAATCAAATATTTTTGTCGATTTCACCATGGGTTTTCTTTAAAAAGCTCGTTTCTTCCTTTTGAAGTTGAAAAATTAATGAAAACAAATTTTCTGAAATGTACAATGATCAATCTGTATTTAACACCATTTAATTTTTTATATAAATTTTTTGTTTAAAAATAAATATTAAGTAAACAAAACAGATAGCGCCTTTTAATGATTTGTTTAAGGAAATTTTGTTTTATTATTTTAAAGTAAGACATCATTAAGTGTTTCTTGACTTAATTGATTTAATGTAATTAATTAAATTAAAAATCAATTAAAAATTTAAGTATTTCCATAAAAATTACTGAGTTTAGTGAACTTATTGAGTTAATTTAATCATATATATCTATAGATAAATTTATGAACATCAGTAGCATTTTTCTTTAAATGAAATAGAAAAGCAATGTTTCCCGAATTTTTTGTCGTTCACGTACAAATTCCGTCAACTAAAATGAGAATTATTTTAAAAATGTTTACAAATTCTTACATTTTTATAGATAGCGCTTAAAATGTATATTATTTAAGCAACCAATATTATTTACATTATTTAAATTATAACTGACAAAAATTATAAAAAATAAAAACGGCGAAATCAAGGTTGTAGACCTAATAATAATTATTGGTAAAAATATTAATAATTTAACTTTGAATTTTGCTTTATCCAGTAACAGTCCTGTGTAAACATGAAATGTTAAAGTAAGTAAAACATTTATTTATTCGCACGAGTTTGCAGAAATCATTAAAGGTTGATTATATCCGACAGTTTTGTCAATAAGATTTATTTATCAAGGTGACTGCATGGTATTTGTGCACTGCTTTATATTCACTTATGAAAAGTTAAATTTGAATTCACTCAAAGCTTATTTATTTTATTCTATTAAAACATTGAGACCAGTCATTTTATAATGCTTGTCAATTCAGAACTATTAAAAGCATATTTGAATATATCAAGTCAAAACTGTTTGTTATTGTTATTGTAATTATTATTAGAATAATAATAATAATAACAATTATTATTATTAAGGGTGGAAAAATGAGTTTGTCTGTCATCTTAATGTATAATTTATTAAAAATAGACAATAATAATGTTAATAAAAATATTTATTATTATTCATTAAATTGTTCAACAATTTATTAAATAAACACTTTGTTTTAATTTTTTAATTCAATCTTTTTTGTTTCAATTTTGATTTCGATATTCATGTTACATATAGCTTCACATTAGGAAATTATGAAATACTGCAGACCGATTTATTAGGAAAAATCAGAGAAAGAAAGAAAAAAATCCACATATTATACAGAAGAAGAAAGGCTTTAAGAGGAACTTGTCAATGAAATTAATTTCACAAGAATACAACATTACTTTGAAAACAACCTAACGCATTTCATTTCATAATCCCCATTCGGGGATGTCCTTTTAGAGTTAAATTTACACTTTATTTGAAGATTTTAGGAAATATAAAAATTAATTTACATCACTGCAGAGCCATTATATTTTAATTGGGCATTGATAGACTTTTACTTTGCATATTTTTTTCTTCTAAATTTCATCTCAAATTTGTACTATTTTCTAATTATCGACTTTATAACTTCAAGGTAAGATTTTTTCTCTTTGTTTATTTGTAAATTTCTTGTGCAGTGTTTCGAGGAATACCATTCTAACTAAGATGAACTAAAATATGTGATTTTGTGTGGTAATTTTCTAATTGTAATGATATTATTATGATAAGGTTTCGAATAAATGTTTTCTGATTTGAATATAAAATTTTCTAAGTAATACGCCTACATTCCATGATCCCCAAATGGGACAAGTCCTAAAATCACAGCAAATGTTTTTTTAATTTTTATGAAACTTACACATAGTCTTAATAGGTCCCATATCAAGGTTCCTTAAGAGAGTCCCTATTATACACTAAATAAATCAAATTTCTTTACTCTATTGAATTCTGGAATGAAATGGGTTAATCAATAAGATAAAGAAGTAATGAAAGATACTTAATCTAATTAATTAAGTTATGTAAAAATACTTCACCAAAATGTTGAGCATTTAAATTTATACTGGGTACAACAAAAGTCACAATACCATTTGCTTTAATAACTTTTGAAATGTATAAGATAAATGAGAAATTTTAAAAACCAAATATTGATGTACTCATTGAGTTAGAGTTACGAGTTTATTAAAACACCAACGTGGTTTGTTTAACGATTTGTTTAGATATTTGGTTTTATTGGTCTTTTCATTGAATTACTATCAGTTTTAAATTTTTTATTTCTTTCCTATTTTAGAAAGAAATTCACAAAACCATAAATTATTATACCATTACACAAAGAGTTAAGATAATTTAAAATTTCATTAAGTAATTTTAATATTTTTTAAAGATTTTAAAAATTAAAAAATCAAAATGAACCAAAACCAAAATCAATGAAGAATTCATTATTTTTTAAAATTTTTCATTTATCTGATATTTTTAAAATTTATTAAAAAGAAAATGTTAGTGACTTTTTTCGCACTCTGTATATAAATACATTTATTTAAAAAGCGACACAATAATTATAAAAATAATTCTTATAAGAGATTATTTGTTTTACTGAAGTATATTAATATTTATTTAGGGGGTGTTATTTTTGTTAATATTTTTAAAATTATGACTATTAATAATAAGGAAATAAATATAAATAACAAAATATTGTGAATATATTAAACCTCTGAAACTTGATATAGAAGAATTACAACAAACAATTATTCTAAATATAAAACAATTGCTTCACTTTGCTAGAAATAGATTCTTTATAGATATTACCTATTATGTGAATTAAGAGAAACAGTATTTAGTTTCAAAACGGCGCCCTTATTATCTATTGAATTTGTCTATGATTTTCCTTAGGAAATAGGTTACATAAAATAAGTAAAAGGGTGGACCCTGAAACAAACTGTAAAAAAAATTGACCTTGATTTAAGAAAAAAAATTAATTAAGAAAAAATTATGGTATGATTGTCAGATTCAGAAGCTAAATGATTAATAAAATTAATTAATTTTCTAAATATAATTAAAATAATAATAAAAACTAATGAAAATAATATTTAGTTTTAAATCGTAGAATTTATAAAATTTAAACAACAAAATGATATTTACTCACCCTAATTCAATGGGTTATTTTACTGTTGAAAATGCATTTAAAGATTCTTTCAAATTATTATGTTATTATTTGTAATTTATTTAGAATATTTCATATTTACTTTAAAAATCTTAAGTTTCAAAAACAAGAAAAATATTCATTTTATTAATTAATTTTTACTTTTTTTAAAAAATTTTATATTTATAAAAATAAACAAAATAAAATTTCCAAAAAAGTTTAAATTAACTAATATATTTTTAAAATATTATTTCTGAACTATTTCTTCAGGTAATTACTTTTAATATACAATCGCCTCCAAAAGTCTTTGGCCACTCTTAAAATCCTATTACATGTAGGGCAATGATTTGGCCCGTTTTTCTGGCAATAATTCCTTACCTGGCATATTTAGATTTCTCTAAAAAATATTAAATCATTAATCAAAATTATCAATAAAAAAATTTAAAAAAGAATAAATAACTAAAAGATAAACTAGGCTTTTACATGGTGGCCAAAGACTTTTGGCGGAGATTGTATTATTTCACTTTATAAAGAAAATAATTTCATTTCTATACATCATTATTTCAATTTATATATCTATAGGCTTTTCAATAAAAATGAACCACTAAAAATATTAAAACTGGACAAATAAAAAAATAAAAAAAATAAATATCCGCAAAAAGTATTTGTACGATCACTTTTTCATAATAAAAGTTAGATTTATAAAAGAGAAAGAAACTTGTGAAAATAAACAAAGAAGTTATAGATAGTACTGATGTAACTCCTTATATTTAAAAATGTTATTAAATCTAATAAAAAATCAGAATAAAATTATATAAAATAAAATTTATGCAAATATTTGTATTCTAACATTATTGTTCATATCATTTTGTTTTAATAATATTTATTGACCCGTAAAATTAAAATAAAGATAAATATTTATTATTTACTAATCATTAATTTTACATCATAAAATCATGTAATCTGAATGAGGTACGATTTCTTTCAGCAATAAAAACATTATAATGGACCCATGTCAAAAGATCACTCAGTTGATTTCAGAAACGCATTTCTAAAATTAAGAAATGATGGAATCAGTTTCGGTCAGATTTCTACAACGTTGCAATGTCCAAAGTCAACTGTTCAATCCATCATGAGATGTTAAAAGCATGTCTCAGAGAAGAATGGTAGAAAATTCCTTCTAATTTTCTAAACTTGTCCAATCAATTCATCATAGATATCAAATGTTGCTTAACAGGAAAGGAAGACCCATAAAATATTAGACATGTCAGATACATTTAATACTTTTTTGTTTATATGTAATAAATATAATTGCACGAATATTTCTTGTCTTAATTTACTGAGTTTTCTGACATAATTCCTTTTTAAACATTTTTGAAATTTTTTGGATCTTTGTGCTATTTGAATCTTATAAATTAATATGCTATAGATTATATTACAGATATTTTTCAATTAGTGTCACACTGTTTTATAAATCGAAATATTTATACATGAAGTGATACTTCTTGAAAATAATGTATTTGATTAAATTGCAGGAAATAAATAAGTTCATAAGGAAAAAAGATAGAGATATCAATGCCAAATTATGTCAGTATGTTTTCCAACACAATCTTGGATTATTCTTGACATGTTATTAATTAGAAGTTATTTTTACTCTAGAGGTATGCCGTTCTATATATATAAATGGAGACATTGCTTCAAGAAATTTTCATCTCTTCAGATCTTTGCAGCACTTCTTGTCTGGAAAAAGATTTCAAAATGAAGATCAGATCAAAAGGGAGATCCAATCATTTATTGACTCTAAATCTTCCTCTTTCTTTGAAAAGGGGATGAAATGTTTGGTTGACAAGTGGCAGGCTATAGTAAAAAATAATGGCGATTATGTGACTGATTTATGATAAATTTAAATGTAAAAATTAGTAAAATAAAATTTTTTGATAAAAAAGAGGTTACTTTCTGACTTACCTAATATATTTGTTAAAGTGGAATTTTTAATTCATCCAATGTTTTTGAAGTAGCAACTTAATACCATAGCGGACGACCCATAAAATCCTATACATGTTCAATAGGAAGCAAATCTAGTGAGTATACTGTCCAAGAGTTTTTCCATTTCTGATTCTTGCAAAAACTTTCCTGTTATACTGACAATATGTGGTCTCATTTGCCTAGTTGATAACTACTCTATGGAAGTGTTTCCGTTAATTGAAATAATACGGTTGTTAGAATTTCATTGATTTATCGAAGACTATTCAAATTACCTCTGACAAATACAATTGGTAATTGGAATAGAAAGCATATGACATTCAAAATCATAATTTAAAGTATAATTCTCTTGTAAAATGATAATATCAATTAAATATTTTATCGGTCACAAAGGTAACATCAAGCGTTCATCTCTTTTTCATAAACAAAATCGTGATTCATTACTAAAGATTCCTTTTGTTACGTTTTTGACACCAGCTAAGTCTTCTGGTTTTATGTTGAGATATCAATATTAAACATTGTTTTTGTAGGTTTGAGAGCAGAATAATACTTCTCAATCTTCGATATTTAGTGCTGAAGGATATCGATTTCTAAGGTTTATTTTCCGGTTTATGTCAATTTTTGTGGTCCACATTAATCTGTCTTTAACAACTAAGAGATGAAAGTTTCAATCTACGCTTTTGTTGGTACTTCGATGCCAACCATCGTCACTGCTACTAAGCTACAAGCCTTATTCACATTACGCAATTCATGTCCGTAAAATAATAAAATGATTTCTTCCAAAATGTTTGACGATTTTTTAGAAACACATTTCACCTTCGAAGAACCTACTATTTGATTACTTTCAAAGTCCCCTGACTATTAATCATATTTTCTTATAAATATGATAAAACCTAAAAAGAATATAAAAACCAACGAATGTTTTTTACATAAAAATAATATAAAACATAAAAAAATGGATAAGAAATAATCAAAGTAAATTTTTTTTCTAATCCATTGATGAAAAGATTTTTATTCACCCAAGACATTTGACCATATATTTTTTCTAACCCAAAAACATGGTTCTTTAAGTCTTATGCACACATTCAACAAACTAAATATAAAAATTAAAAAAGAGTGAAATTGTCAAAGAATATTGTAAAAGTATTGGTTTTCACCATGACAAAGGAAAATATAAACGTATTTTTATTGAACGATCAAACAAGTTATAAATGGAATTTTCCAAGAAAAATAGAATATCTTTCAAAAAAAATGTTCACAATGATAAATTAAATATTTATTTTTATAAAAAAAGAAAAAAAACCATTTGAAAAATGTATTTTGAAAAATAATCTCTGTTGAGAAATGTAATTTTTGTACACATTTGTTTAAAACTTATGAAAAAAGAAGTTTTATCAGACTGAGAATTATTTTTTGAAAAATGTCATTAAATTAGATTGACAAATACATTCTCAGTTACAAAAGATTTTCATTCTGCTACATGAGAAAGGTAATCTTCTTTTTTATGAAAGCTTATTTTTTAAAAAAAAATTAATTAATATAATTAATTTCTTCAGAATTTGGCATTTTAAAAATAATTTTTCAAATAATAATTTGAGAAAGAGACTCGAAGAATTTTTTTTTAATTTAAATTATGAACAAATTATGAAAACTTACAATGGAAAATTTATAATTTATGAATTGAAAAAAATTATTAGTGAAATTCAATAAATCTTAAATTATCCATCAATTTCCAAATATTGGGAAAGAACTCTGTTCAGAAATTGCATTAAATAATTTTTTATAAATTTAAATTTTTTGTTTAAAATTATCACTTATAAGAGATAATATTTCTCATTTAATTTAAATTTGAATTAATATGTATAAATATTTAATTTTTGTGAATTATCTAAAAAATATTGGTTCAAAATATATTTTAAAAATTATTAATTAACATGAAAAATAAAATTAATTAATAATATAATGAAATTGTTTAATTTTTAATTGAAAATAAATTAGATTTTATTTGGATAATATTTATCAATTAAAAATAAATATAAATAATTAAATTTAAAATTAAATTAACATTTAATTATTTTAAACTTAATTTTTTATCAATTTGCACAAAAAATTATTTTAAAATATTTTTCATGAGAAAATTTTTTTTTGTGATTTATATAAATTTTTTTAAATAACTTGATATTTAATATAATTATTAAAATCATTTGTTTATCTAATTTTTGAAGTAAATTTGAGATTAATTATTTAGTTATTTTATAATTTCTTTGGGTAATAAATCAAAAATACTTTGTGTTTTCTCTTAAAAAACATGATATCAGATTGATATATTTGAGTTCTCATTCTACATTTTTCTTTAATAATACTTTAATGCAATGATAACAGGCAAAGAAATCAATGAGGTATTTTTTTCCAGTTACATGATATGAATTCATAATATTGCAATAGTTGGAAATTATCACCAAGCATCTTTATCCTTGAAAATGCAGTTCTTCAGAAACTAATATCTGTGATGAATCTCTACGAGTGGTAGGGGATCTCGATGCATCAATTATTCTCTTATGTCTTGTGCAGAATATTCAGGTAGTCATAGTTACTATTGGCCAACACATTTAAAAGTTAAAAAAGCAAGAAAGTTGGACAGATGAGTACCCCATGAATTGAGTTAAATTTATAAAATGCGACTATATGTTATGTTCCAGTTATTTAAAAGTCATCCAGCTGCTTCGTTTTAAAAATTTATTAACTTCCGATGATCTTTTCTGATAATCTCTAACAAAGAAGACAATGATTGAACACATTTGTAGCCTAGAGAACCTTTGGAAATTGAAACAGGTTCAATAGTAAGGTAATGGTGACTACATTGTTATTTGCTGATGGTTTCACAAGGAAGGTAACATTACCACAGTTAAGGTTTATTGTTCAAATAGTTCATGAAAAACTGTGTTATAAGTGACCTTCTTCAGTCATTAGACATAAGCATATTGTGCTGTTCAACAACATCATATCACGTGTTGCACAAATTACTGTGAAAAAATCCATGGATCTTGAATACGAATTACCTACCTATGAATTTTAATCTAATCAGAATCGTGGCAAACTTTAATTAGTAATCTAGGTTTCATTAAATGAGTTTCTGTTAATTTAATTTTAATTTGATAATATTTTTTTATATGTTTAATAATGTTGAGATTTACCTCCAAAAAACAGAAACACAAAGAGAAAAATAATCAAAAAACATAAACCACCAAAAAATTTTAAAGAATAGGATTTGAAGGTATGAAGGTTCACGAAGTACTTCAGAACTTTTATTTCAGTTCTATTTTAAGAGGCCACGATTGAAACTTGTCAATATCAATGATATTTATAAAAAGGAAAAACAATATTTTTGGAAGCCTTAAATGTAAGGAAGTTACCAAAAACAGAATTTATTGAATCTTAAAAAATACTCTTCCCCATCAATTTGAATGATTCATAAATGATTTACAAAATTTCGTGATGGTGTAATTAGGGATGATTCCAACGCCCTGGATAGTCAGCGTTGTCAAAAAAGTCAGTGCGTATTTCAATGTTTATCAGTGTTCAAACAAAATCCAAATCAGTTTTTTCTTCCTTTTGCCATTGATTTTTAAACTTGGATTCAGCACTATACTCGTGCAATCAAAAGTCAATTAATAAAATGAATATAATCTGGTGAAACAGGTTCAAAGTAAGGTTAAAAAGATAGAAAACAGTTATTTAGATATTGTTTGTCCGGAAAGTCTGTGCATAATTAGTTACTAATTTTACATTAATATTTTTAAGTAAATTAAATTTTGTTTTGTTAAGTGTTTCATATTATTTTAAAGCGTGATTTTCATATACACGTAATATAATTTTAAAATTTAGAGATTAAAAGTTTTCAAATTATTTATCTAGCTTGAAATAAATGAAGATAAAATAACATTTCGTTCACTTTTGCGCCATTATTCGAAAGAACGGGCAAGTGCAAAAGCTGCAGTCGGGAAAATTTTGAATGGAGATATATATGGAGATATATTCAGAAACTATTGTTAAGTTTTATCAAAGAGATAACGTTACGCAATCTTAAGGTATAATATTAGGTGCTTCTAAAAGAAACTGGTTATTTTGCACTTATTTTATATTAAATTATTAGATTATAAATAAAATTCGATTTTATCATTAGGTGTATATTTAATTGATTATTTGTTTAAATAATATAAAATGTAATAATAATATAAAACTGATAAATAAAATTAAATATTATAAAATATAAAATAAAAAAAGAAGATATTTCATATGAAATAAGATTGAAATTAATTGAAAAAATAATTAATAAATATAATAATAATAGAAAATAATAAATAAAGTTCCCTATTATTTACTGAATTTTATTTAATAAAGACAACTGTTAATGAAAAATTAGGTCAAGTCATAAAGCGAGAAAATGAATATCGGAGAACTTTAGTTTTAATATGTTAATATCATTGGTTGGAAAATATTTAAATTATTTATTTATCATTTAAAAATAATTATTAATTAATTATTAAATTAAATCTAATAAAACAAAAAACTAAAGTGATTCAAAGAAATCGTTCCATTTTGAATATTTTCAGGTTTTATTCTCTTGTTAAAACTGAATGGAAAATTTTATTTATTTTAATTAATTATTAAAATTAATCAATGAATTCAACGGAGACAGTCAATAAACATTCTCATAGCCTATTCGAATTGCTGAAGCAATATCAGTACATTAATGATATTAAGAAGAACCTTTCCATCAAGTATGTCCATTAATTATGATTGATTAAGTCAAGGATTAGAATTATTATCAAACTGACAGCCTTAAAGATGTATAATAAAGATGTTTAATTGTTAAAATTTCCTTTTTATCAATTATAAAACTTAATTCTCTCGTACGAAATCAGCATCAAAAGGTTTTTATGATCAATCAGTGTTCATTATATTTGTAGCATCAAATAAGAAGTGTTATACTTGTCCATAAACAGAAAATCTCTTCTAATTTAGAAGTTATCCAACATTTCTCCATGTCAATAAATATAATGGAAAATGATAATATTTTGTTTTAATGTTCAATGAATCTGGAGTTTCCAATTATTGTTATGTTATTGAATATTTCAGTTTTTGATTTTATATTATTTTTTTTAATATATATTTTACTTGCGTTTTCATAACCATTGATAAACAAACAATGCAGGTAATTATTATTATATTATTATTTAAATTAATACAATTATATCAAATAATGAGCCAGACCTATTGATAATCCCCAGAGTTTTCTTTACATTTGTAGCAGATAAAATATTATTTATTTATTTGTTACTCTGTATTCGAATGATATAGAATGACATATATAATAGTATTGTTTGAAAGCAATTTTGTTTTAATTATATAACAGTGCTACCTCTAAATTAATCCGATTACGAGAATAATGTTGGTGGAGGTAATCTAGAGGTATAATATTATTTACATAGCCTCGAAACAATGCTTTCTCTTATTGACTTCTTTTGAAGATTAACTTTTACTCTTTCAAAATAATTAAATATTAAAACGCCAACGTTAGGTTTCAACAATATTATTAGGACCAAAAATAACCATTTTCCAATTCTACTTTTGATAGAGATTGAGCTTATGATAAAGGAGTATTAATTTTCTTTCTTTTTATAATAATAGTAATAGTAATAGTAATAATAATAATAATAATAATAATAATAATAATAATA
>JBBMKC010170447.1:0-15393 GCA_037834085.1 Bipalium vagum | reverse complement strand
TGAGCCCAGTTCTAACCTATATTAATAGAGTTAGCATTTTTATATTTTCGAGATTAGATCTCGCAGTAAGCGTCGAATCAAACACTTACATCTTAAAAAAAAGAAAAACTTAGTAATCGAGAAATATCAAAAGCTTCGATGTTTTAAAAATGATGGAGCATTAACGAAAAAATATTCTGTAAATCCAAAAGCATGGATGGTCTCAAAATTGTGTGTAAAACAGATTATTAGTTTAGATACTCTAATGGGAGATTAAAAAGATTATATTATTCATAGGTAGATGCCATGGTCATTCAACAAATTGGATTTAGCAAAAGATTACTATATTTTACTATATTAATTTTAATTTATTATTTACTATATTTTCTGTTAAAATTATTGTCAATTTTTTGTATATATTGTTGGGTTCTGGAATTAATAATAATAACAATAATTAATAATGATAATATTCATAAGAGTAATAATGGAAATTATTAATAATAATTTTAAAAATTTTCCCAAGACATATATCAAAATCTTGCCGTGGGGACTTTGATATATTAGGCTAATGGATTTTCTGACAGTCGTTTTCGTGTGGACTGCAGATTTCAATCGGACTCTATCTCGGCGTGGAGATAGAGTTTTATTTATGACTATTAGAGAAAATAACCGTCTCTAAGCGTAGGGATTGGTGATCCAGAAAGCCGCCCAGAATAATTTTGTCAGAAGCAAAACCGTGGATTACAATTATCGTCAGAAGTAAAAATCTTTGATTTACAGAAAGCTACGATCATTTTATCGAGAAAAGTTGCATACCTGGTAATTTTCAGTTCATTTCCAGATGACAATGCAAG
The DNA here is from genome assembly GCA_037834085.1 of Bipalium vagum. Classification (NCBI taxonomy): domain Eukaryota; kingdom Metazoa; phylum Platyhelminthes; order Tricladida; family Geoplanidae; genus Bipalium; species Bipalium vagum. The sequence continues at coordinate 14,560 of JBBMKC010170447.1, read as the reverse complement.
GGGACCTAACGAGTTAGGGAATACCTAGATGACCTGCAATGAACCTGGTGGACGACCCGGGGATCCCTTGTCGCTCCTGGTGAGAGTATCTTTAATTTTGTTTTTTTCTTTAGTTTTATGATTAATAGAAACTTCATTTTACTCATTTTGAATTTTTGATTGTTTGTGTTTTTTTTTCTTTGATTTTCAGATAACGTATTGATTTTGTGACAATTTTGATTATTGATTTTAGACCTTTGACGATTTTGATTGTGATTTAACGACAAGCGTAGAGATTGTTTTTGCGTGATTGTTTTGTTTTGATAGACTTAAGCTTAGTCCAAGTCTTGTAGTAGGCTATACCAATTAATTCATATAAATATCCTCAGAATTTGCTCTATCCCAAGAAATCAAAGTAGGTTATAAAAAGGACTGTTCATTTCTAATTGAATTTCAACCTCTATGCGGAATGTAACCTGATTTTTGAATTTTCCATGCAATTCTCTGATACTTTTTTGAATCTTCAACTATCAAGTAGCCACATAGCCATCATTTAATTTTTCCTTATTCAACCGTTCCAGAGGAATATGGATGTCCGTATGATTACTTGAGTTTCTAATTTTAGCCGTGTTGATTAATTGTGAGCAAATCAAATAACGTAATTACACATCTGAAGAGGTAAGCATTTGAAAAGCATGTACAACATTTTGTTTCATGTAATCGTCTACTTCGTCAACGATATTCAAACTATCTAGCTTTGTATGCGTATATATATACATTATTCAGAAGATTTTTGCATTGTTTTTATCTTTCTTTTATGGCACTACCTAAGACAAATCCAGTAAGGATTTTCCCTGCCCATTCCTGTATATTATTTTCGTTCAAGTTCTTTAAAGTTTCCACGTTGAATATTGACTTGATAAAGCAAATATTTTTTAGAAAATTTATCACACACTACTTTTGTGTCAAACTTCGCCTTTTTGGTAATCGATTTCGTAGAAATTGACAATTCAAGTGATATAGGATCTCAATTTTTTTTGTCGATATCCTCAATCTTGAAAAATACATCATTCTTCTTTGTGTGAAGTTTCTGGAATGAACCATTGATAAAGTAAATATCTTGGGGAAATTTTCTCTCAATTTGAAGTTTTCTAAAAAAAAATTAAAGTTTTCTTCAGCATTTCCGAGAACAATATTTTCTCCTATTTCTGGGTGTCTTTTAATAAGTTTCAGAAAATCAGCTCTTTCCAGCTTTTGATAGGTAGTCTCTTTTTCACATATTCCTTCTGAGCTGAAATCCAAACAGATCAATTTATTTTCATGGTACTTGATTTTAATCATTTTTAAAAAGTCTGAAATTTCGTTTTTTTCTTTCAATTTCTTCAGCATTTTGTTCACTTTCCCATTTTTTTCAGTATCGTCTGGTGTTAAAAAGATTTCGACTAATTCTGGACTCGTAGCCAGAAGCAATTTTTGCATGCTGGTCGTCATAGTTATATATCTATTATGCTTTAAGTTTGCAGATATAAGCCCGGCTTCCATTATATTTCCCAGTCATTGTTTCTTCTATAGATTTTCCTTTCGTTATAAAGCTTGTTGTTGATCTTATTTAAAAATTTTTTCCACGATCACTTGATATTTTTTATCCATGAAGAAAATCTTCCTAAGTCCTGTGATTTTTAGAGATTTTAACACTCTTCAATCTTTAGAAAGCATCTCATTAATTTTGGCTACTTTTACTTTATTGCTACTTTCCTTTTTCCAAGTGTCGCGCAGTATTGGGAGGTGGCTTATCAGTCTTCTGAATTCAGAGCCAGTCATTAGTCTCTCAGCTGTTTCTTTAATAGTATCACGCTCGTAAGATTTGATTCAAGTTTTTTATCATTTTATTATCTTAGATCTTCTTTTGACGATTTCCTTTGAAATTATTTCTTGAGATTTTTTTGTTTCTTTCATGTAGTCCTCGTCTAGCGGCACCTTTACCCTTACTCTATTATCTTTGAAAAAGATATTTTAAGAATTCTTGAGTTTTAATAGAAAGATAAGTCCCTTGGTAGTGCTCAGTAAGAAATTTATCTTTTTCCTTTTATCATCTTGCTTGACTATTTAAATGAACTGCTTTATTTCTGGAAGAAACATTAGCAACTTTTCAAATTCCTTCTTTCTCAGTGGTCTCGTAAAGTACTTGGTATATCCTTTCGGTGTTTATAATTTTGTATTTTTATTTGACGATGCTACTAATTCTCTCCCAAAGTCTGTAGATATCTTTTGTGAGTCTTCAATCGCATTGAATCAGGACGTATTATTTAAGTTTTTGTATTTATAGAGTTTTCGTTCTCTCCTTCTTTGTTTTTCGGTTTATATCCACATGAGAGAACTTGTAACAAAGGAAAGAAATCGTAAAGATTTTATTTAACAGTTTTTTATAAATTATATTTTTATATTAATATATGTACTTAAATGTAATAAATATTTTATGAATTTTTTATTTAATACTTATTCAATAGAAATGTAATTATAAAGTGTTCAATTAAAATGCGTAATGGGTTCAATAAAAATGAAAGGGTTGTAATTAATTTACTATTGTAATTTTAGGAAAATAATTAAGATAAAGTTGAAGATTATCTATCTTTAGAACACTTTATAAATTTTCAATTTATTGTTTAGATTTATATATTAATTTTAAAAATTCACATTCTTTTATTATTTCGACTCTAAACTAAGTGTCAAAGTATTATCATCTCACTCAATTTAGAAATAATATACCAAAAGCTTGAGATATGCATTTGCTATAAAAAATATAAATTACAATATAATAATTAATAAAATTCCCTAACGTCTATCCATGCTAATAAGATTGTAATTATTGAAATGGAATAATTTTCAATCACCAGAGGAAAATTCAATTTTATCCATGAATAAAATCCATAAAATATCTAAATTTGATATTTTTAAGATTTATTTTTTCCGGAAAATGTAATCTATGGTACTTTTATTTTCAAAACGTTTCCTTTGACTTATCGATGTTATTAAAAGGGATTAAAAATTAAAATTTTCGTATGGTTTTTTTCAAAAAACACCTATTAAATAATAATGTGCCAAATGCACTTTTAATTGTGTAGATGAAAAACCACACGAGAAAATTATAAAATTTATAGGACAAAAAATTAGATTGCAAATTTTGCATTTTATTTTTTATAAATGTAAAAGATATTATAAATGGAACATATCTGTATGGATTTCCGTGTGGATAATCCTTCCAGGACAGAAATTGTTATTACCCGATTTTCAATTTTTCCCATTTTACAATTAATGACGTCAAGTCATTGAAATATGATTTAAACAAATGACTTTACATTTGGAAATGATATTAAAGATGAAATATATTTTTTACTTTATTGTTAAGTTAACCCAAAAATTTTCAAACAGCCGTGGGTGATACAATAAGTCCGTGAAAAATAAAATAACAACTAATATATTTACACAGAACAAAGTTTATTTTTCAACATAAACCCAAAGTAGGTCTATACACTTCATCCAATGTTTCTCAAGTTTATTAATTCCTTCTTTATAATAAGATTGATTCAGTCCATCAAAATAAGCACTTACTTCATGAATGATTTCAATATCCGATTGAAATTTTCGACCTGCAAGCCATTTTTTCATGTCTGGAAAGAGGAAATAATCAAACTGAGCTAAATCGGTAGAATACGGTGGATGTGATATCAGTTGAAAGTGTAGTTCATGCAGTTTGCCATGGCAACTGCTGACCTGTGAGGCGGTGGGTTATCATGAAGGAACAACACCTTTTTCTTCAACATGTGTGGCTGTTTCACTTTAATCTCTTCATTCAAACGGGTCAATAATCCACTATAATATTCTCCATTATTTCTTTTTCCTTTTTCAAGATAATCGGCTAAAATTACTAAAATTATTATTTTTCACGGACTTATTGAACCGCTCTCGTATATGAACCAACTGATTATAAGTAAAAAAGTGAAATGCTGATAAATGTAAATCTTTTAAAAGTATTACATAAAATCAGTTTAAGTGAAAAATGTTTTTGTTAATATTTACTTTGATGTCAAGAGAAGATTAAAGAAATAAAAACAGTTCTTATAAATATATTTTTTAAAAAGTCATTTGATTTTATGAAATGAGTTTTCCAGTGCAACTGGTATGTGGAACAGATTTGAGACGGGGCCACTAATGACGAAGAGATCTTAGAATGAATGCGAAGAAAACTAATTGAAATGCTAAAATTAAGATGGATCAGAATGAAGAACTTTAATTTAGGAAAATTTATTTCTTTTATCGGAATATTTTAAAGCAAATCACTTTCAAATTTCGACTTTAGCTCTAAATCTTCAATCCATAGAAATATAAAATTATTTCACTCATTATATTTCCTCCTCGAATTAATTAATTTTTCACAATTACTTCAATGCAAGAAAACATTTTTCGAAAAAAAACAATAAATATTCTGACAAATCATAACTTTTCATAATTCTACGAATTATTAAAGTATCAAATAATTTTTTTAAAAAATTTTATAGAACATGTCATTTTTATGAAACATGTCAAAAATCTAAATATATGAGAAAAAACAGTTTCTGGATTTATAATTATTTTAATGTGTTTATCTCTAAATTTGAAAATAATAAATTTAAGTTTATAAAACTAATTTTTTTCCATAAAAAAAGGGAAAATCTTTTCAAAAAAGTTTCTTTTAATTTCATTGATTTTATAGTGGAACTGGAAATAAAGATAAGTAAAATGAAACTTACAATCAAAATAATAACTTGATGATTTTAAATAAAATTAATAAAAAATATTTTAATTTTCATGAGTCACAAAACAATGGGAAAACCAATATAAATAAAATCATTCTTTTCTATTGAATTTTCTTATTTTCTGATGACAACTTAGGAATTAAAATTTAATAAATGACTATTATTAATAATATTTGAAAATTTATTCCTGATAAAACAATTGATCAAACTAATCACGTTGCAATTTTTTATTCATTACTGTCAATTTCATTAAGAAACCCTAATGATTCGACTTTTCATTCCTAAATAGAAAAGTAATAACATAGAAGAAAATAAATCATTCATACGTAAAAACGTTTTCCAAAATTACTGGCGAACGTTATTCGATTACGCAACCTTCGTTTGACATTGCCCAGTTTTAAATATCTTAAGTATTCATTGCTTAAGAAATTATTGTCTGTCCCAATTTCTTCGCATTCTGAAAAGTTAATATTGTCTTTCATAAAGCAGACCATAATCAACATGATCATAAAAAATGAAAAAGTCATTTTTATGTTACACAAGAATGTATGAATCTACAATAGGAATATTTTAAATATTGGAAAATATCATTATTCTGATTGGTCGTCAAAGATTTGATAAGAAACCAGTTTTATTTCATTGCTTAGGATTAATAGGATAAATATTATTTTTCATTAACATTTTTAATTAAATTAAAATGAAGAATCTACGAAAAGGGAAGTAATATCTCAAAATGATTTTAAAAATAATTATTTTATTTTTTAAAAAACTAATTTAATTACTTGTTTACTTTTAAAAAGTCTACTCAATATAATATTTAATACTAAAAGTAAAGTTTAAAATAAATTTAAATAGGAATATATTTCCGATTTATCATAATTTATTTTAATATTAGATGCACAAATTTTAAAGTATTAAACGTATTTCTTCAATGTAATCTTGAACAATAATTATTCTTTTTGTAAACATTTTTTATTTGAATCATTTTATCGGTTTTTTATTAATCTATTAATAATCTATATTTAAACGTAATATTTTAGACATAATAAAACTATGAATGAATGTTGAAACTTTTCAAAAAATCGCTTTAAAACACAATTGTACACATAATATAAGTCTTCATTAATCTAAATGTATAAAACTGTTGGATATAATTGATTTATGTTCACCACAAGTTTTGGTTTGAATAGATTTCGTGACCTTGAAAATCATCTTTTAACCATCATTAACCGACATTATGTCGCTAAACTTCCTGACGTTTCAACCTGCATGTGCTCTATTATTTCTTAGGAGATTAATTATTTGAATTTCTCAAATTTTATTTTGACTAACTTCCGCTTGTAGATTTAAAAACTGAAAAATAATTTTCATAATAAAAGAAAATCGACACAACCCTGGATTTATATTTAAATAAAATGATTCAAGTCTTTTGGTTTTTCTTTTATACATAATGATCAAAATATTCATATCAAAATGCCGCATTTCATAAGTATCAACTTAATAAAACTAATAAGTTTTATTTTTCATGTTTTTACAACAAAGGAATTGAGTAATTTTCCAAGTGGACTACAATAATCATTATGATTCCATTAATACGATGAAGAATAGTAATTTTTGAAAAAAATATTTTAATTTGTTCTTATTTTTCATAAATACGAGTTCAACTTAAAAATAAACAAATTTTTTACAAGATGATAATCAATAAAAAATATATTTGTGGGGTAATAAAACTTTATTTTTTCAGACTCAAGTTATATGATTTCCTTAAATTTCTCTCTCTGAATGTCCCTCAAAATTACATTTTAAAAATAAATTGATAAAATTTTATATTAAAATTATTATTTATTTTTTATTTCATTGGTTACGCGTATAGTTAGAAATTATTAAATATTTATTTTATTTTGGATATAAAGAAAAAGGAGCATTAAATGAAATCATATAATTTGAGCTATGTCATTCAAAAGATATCATAAATACTATTTTTAATTTGATTTGTGTATTTATTTCATTTTCCCATGATGTATCAGAACAGCAAAATTAGCGCAACTTCTAAAATTGTTAGAAAATAGAACGAAATGCTCTCCAAAGAATACTTACAAAATAATAATCATAATCATTATTTGCTCATTTAAAACTTGAGATGTGCATGACAGATTTGATTTGGTTCAATAATAAAGATTTAATTTTGAGAGTAATAGTGAAATTTTAAAAGATCTGTTAATATTTAAAAGATATAAATATAAATAATATTAAAGTCTTAAAAATATAGAAAGGTATTAAAAACTTTAAAATATTATTTACAATGTGTTAAATTACAGAAAACTGATGTATTGGTGGGCGGTTAATTTTTATTATATTATATTATTAATTTTGAATTTGAAGAAAAGAACTACTTTAAAGAATATTCAGATTCTTTAAAATTAAGTGACTTTAAGAAAAAACTACTAAGCTTAATTCGGTTATACTGTCATATTTTCTCAAAAGTTAAGATAAATGACAGATGTTCAAAACGAAGCTAGTGATCCTCATTGTTTTCTATATGAAACAAACTGGTGATTCAGATAAAAAATCAATGTGATTATTGTAACTTCTCACTAGAAACGAGTGCTTTCAATATGAACCAAAGATAAAGTACCAAAGTTATCAACAAATGTCTTCATATGATAAAAGATGGAAAAATATGTACTTAAAGGAGCACAGCTAAGACATGGCTAACGATTGTCTTTAATTCCAAAGATATCATTTATAAAGAAAATCAGATGACTATCAACGAATATTTTACTGTTGCGTTGTCTAGTTTGTATAAAAGAAAAACTTTGTTTGTCCATAATACAATGAGCAAGTACCATGATTGTTTTTGCATGACAATATACATGCATACAAATGAAAAGCAATTAATGGATTTGTGGTCAGAAAAACCAGTGGCTGATCATTTCGCATATAAACCAGATTTGGCACCTTGTGATTTCTTGATTTTCAAAAGACTTAAATTGAATATAAAGTACCAATGCAAAACGTCTATTCAGGATCCAAGAACCTTAAATGATGTTTCAGACATACTTCCAAAAAATATTACAGTTTTTAAATATTTTATATTTGCATTCAAATGTATTTTGAATAACAGATATTAGACCTGGCACAGATTTATATTCTTTCAAATCACAGAAAAAATTTGAATCATTTTTTATTACATAAATTCAAACCCTTTCAATTAAGTTCATTTCCATGTTTTACTTTTCTGTTGTGCAATAAGAAGACGTAATCATAATCCATCACAAAAGTTGCAATGTACACAACAGCCCAATATCAGATAGCTACAAGCATCCAACAGCAAGCTTTACAGTTAAATGACCGAAATCTATTAAGCCTATTCAGTATACTGGCGTTGATCACTTTAAGAAAAAATAGTGTCACGAAGACAAATGTGGTCGTAGATATTCTCTGAGAGCGGACACGATCTCTTTTTGAACAAACTGCCTAGGGACAAGATAATAAAGTTTTCCCACCAAATAAGAGACTATAATTTTTGAATGGAAGTTTCTTGTTATCTCATCAAATTGATCCGATTTATTTTATCGGATTCGTCAAAATATGACTGGAATTTAGAACCGATCACTACGAGTAACTTTTTGCTTCTTCTATACAAGTGTCATTGGTGATAGTTTCTGAAAATCAGTTTTTTTCTATTATATTGTAGTAAACTTTTTAAAGAAACCCGGTTTATTTTCAGCAGCCTAAAGCTGTTGATATGTGTTTCCAGTTAAAATCCATTTGGAGTACAGTCCTACCAAATAACGATTCATTAATGTTCAAGATCCAAAAATTAATAAAAGCCCCTTTTCCATCGACCGAAACAAATGTCCATTGAATATGGTTGGTTGGGTAAAACATTTCAAACAAGGTCTTCCAAAGGGGCTTTCACAATCTTCGCAACATGTGCTCGGGTGTTATCGTACTGGAACAAATCCACTTTGTCGTGTCTCTTTACATATTCTGGTTGATTATTTTTCAATGCCTTGTTTAAATTTATCAAATTTGATTTGTAAAGCTCAGAAGTCACGGTTTAGTTCTCTTTTAATAAATCATGATACACTACATCCTTTTGATCAAACAAAATATAGACCAATAATTTATTGAAATGAAAATTCCGCTTTGGTGTCGATTTGGACGATCTTCTGGATCATATAGTTATATATCAGATATATTATGGAAGTATATGCACTTTTTGTCTCCAGTTAAAATGAGATGCAAACTTTTCTTATTTACTTTTCAAGAGAGATTTTACACATTGCTTTTCGCTTTTCCACGTTTCATTATTTCAGTTTATATGGCAACCATATTCTGACATTTATAATTATTTTGAAGGTACACATCAGCTTATCTATATAGTGTAAAATCTAAGTCATAATAAAGAGTAAATAAAATATTTTGGTCAGATTTTTTTAAGAGTCACCTATCAATAATTTCTTTGAAATATTTTTTTACATTTTGACGTTTATTACTGAGTGGTCATAAACTATATTATATGAGAACAAAATAAATACGTTCTGATATGTATTTCATCACTAACCCAGATTATCTTATATCTCAGGAAATGTTCCAGGAACATTTTTACTTCTTACTACTTTGAGAACGTATTACAATTTTCATCTTGATTAACAATAGACTATTTTTATATCAGATTTTGAATTACATACATATACTATTTGTAAAAAGTGTTCGTATGATCATTATTTCATAATAGAAGTTAGATTTAGAAAAGATAAAAAAACTTATGAAATGAAACAAATTCTTTATATGCAGTACTGACGCAACTCCTTGAATTTAACAAACTTGTTTATAAAAGATAATTATAAAACAAAATAAAATTACAAAATAAAATTTTTTAAAAATATATTTTGTTTTAATAATATTTATTGACCCATATATTTAAAATAAGGGCAAATAGTTATTATAAAGTACAGTCTGTTCAAAAAGTATATTCCCATTTACAAAAGAATGAATATTTTTAACTATTGATTAATTTTTTTTATTTAAATCTAAGTATACAAAAAGCGGAATCTAATCATATTAAATGATTAATTTTATTTTTTAAAAATCGAATTTGATTACTAAATAAGAAATAAAGTCATTCAAAAAGTATATTCCAATTTACATTTAGTACAAATAATTTATGAATTTCCTTTTATCGATCAATTTATCCACCATTTTTTCTTAAGCAGATCACCAACTCTCTTTGTCATATCTAGAATAAGATTCTGTAAAAGCACCAAACCAAGCTTTTAATATTGTCTCTTTGAGTTCAGAAATGTTGTGGACTTATCTATTTTCTGAATATACACTCCTAACAAAAGCACCCTACACATTTTCTATTTTGTTAAGATCGAGACTTTTTGGTGCCCAATCTAGTACGGTAATTTTATTTTTTTAAGCATATTTTAGTTGCTCTAGAATAGTGGCATTTTGCTAAATCTTGCTGAAATATCCACTTATCTCCCCCCATAATTTGGCAGTAAATAAATACCTAATAGATCCTGGTATTAGATTGCCGTCAACAAAAATAATATCTGTGAATCCGTTAAATCCAAAAGTAGCCTAAGCCATAACCGAGCCTTTTCTATATTGCCTTTTAGAGACCAACAACAGTTGTTTTCGCAGGTCATGTCAATAGTTAGCCCAACCATTGGGACCATACATGTTGAATCGCTTTTCCTCACTAAAGACTACATGAAACCATTGGTCTTCCCATGTCTGATGATTTTTCGCCCACCTTAATCTTGCTTCTTTATGCTTTTGGGTTTTTAGGGTTTTGTTTTTAGCATCTTTCAGTTTTTAATGAAAGGATTCTTGTGAAAATCATTATAAGTTGTAGTCTTACTCGCAGTAATGTCTAAAATAGTCTTCACGTTCAAAATGATGTTTTTGTTGCTGATTGTTCTAATTATCTGTCTGTGTGTCCTTTTATCAATATTCTTTGGTCTTCCTATCTTTTCTGGAGGTTGATTTTCTTGTTGTCTTTTTAAAAAAGCATTTGTGGCTCGCTTTGTTCTTTCAAACTTTCTTCCAATCCAAGCCACAGATCTAACTTCTTCATAGAATACTGTAACTGCACCTTTTTCTTCTAAAGTAAATAAAACACCATATTTGGGAATTTAAAATTTCCGCTTATCGATTGTTATCATGCTTAAAATTAGATAATTAAGAGTTTTGTTAAAATATTTAAAATGATTACCAATAAAAAAGACTTCAACTCCAAAGTGGGAATATACGTTTTGAACCGACTGTAATTATTAATTTTATATCATAAAGACATGTAATCTGAATAAAATAAGATATTTTTCAGCAATAAAAACATTATAATGAGGCGTAGGTCAGAAAAACATTCAATTGATTTCAGAAATGCAATTCTAAAATTAAGAAATGATGGAATCAGCTTTGGTCAGATCTCCACCATGTGGCAATGTCCAAAGTCTAATGTTCAATCCATCGTGAGTAAATATTTCTGCTAGGGAACCCTCTTATCTCTATTTCGGTGTGGTCGACGGAGAGTAGCAACTGTCAGACAAGATCGGATTACTCAAAAGAATCGGCGTGCCTCAGCAGATGCACTCTTTATACAATTGAATAAAGCAAATGATATAATTAGTACTATCAAATATCAGAAACCGACTGAGAGAGATAGGTTTAAAATGTCGAATGACCAAGAAAAAACCTTTCTTTGTAAGAAAAATATCAAAGATAGAGGGAAGTGGGTTAGAAAACTTATGAGTAATCACATGGATTGGAGCACAGTGCTATGGTCGGACGAAAGTAAATTTAATGTGAATTGTGAATGGAGAAATGAAGGTATAGTGCTTCTGACCGACAGTTAAGCGTGGTGGTGGATTAGTTATGGTCTGGGGATGTTTTTTGAGTGCTGGGGTGGAAAAATTACATTTCATCGATGACATAATGAAAAAAGAAGACTATTTTAACATTTTGAAAGAAAATTTGGTGCAAATCGTCCAACAACATGGTGTGGAAAATAATTTCAAGTTTCGGCATGATATGGATCCGAAACATACGACGAAGATTGTGACAAAGTGTGTCGAAGATACAGGTGTTGAGGTCATGAAATGGATTAGTAAATCTCCGGACATGAATCCTATTAATAATTATAAGCCTACTTGAAAAGAAAGCTCATGGAGGTAAACGGAAAAGAAATGTTAAAATCGTGTCCCATAGAAGAATGGCAGAAAATGCCTCTGATTTCTGCAAAAAACCTTCCCAATCAATGCATAATATATATCACATGGTGCTTAATATGAAAGGAAGAGCAATAAAAAATTAGACATGTCATATAAATTTAATACATTTTTGTTTATATGTCATAAATGTACTTGTACGAAAAATTCTTGTGGTCTTAATTTACTGAGTTTTACTGATTCCATAGATTTTTGAAAATATTTTTTTATCTTGTATTTGTTATTTTCATTTAACTATCAATATTTATACATAAAATCGAAATAATACTGTTTTTATTTTTAGTATTTCTAAAAATATTTTTATTAGTTAACCTTTCTAAATATTTTTTTTTTGAAAGCTGAATTTATATTTCGATTTATCTCTCTTATTCATATAATATTTATAAAAATTATATAATAAATACGATGATATGAAATAAATGAGATTGGAAATCATCATTAGAAGGCATGTCTTAACTAAAATGACAATAATAATGTTCAGAGGATGATATCAATTCTCAGCCATATGAGGTAAAAATGTTTATACTACATTTATCAAAGACCATTCAGGATCATAATGAACATGGTCTGACAAAAATATATTAATTCCTTTTTATCAAATCCTTTTGAACAAATCAATCGAATAAAATCATTATTTATTTGTTTAATATAATTTTTATGATAAAAATAATATTGATTAATATTTTTTTTGTAAAATATATTTATATATAAATTATGTTTTAGACCTTATTATTTTTTTGAATTTTACAAATAAATCTTAAGAACTTAAAATGGTATAATAAAGACCAAGTAAAATTTTGTTTTTAAATAGTGTTAACAGATGAATGTTAACAGATTGGATATATATTTTTATTAAAAAATTAAATATAATTTAAATCACAATTTTACTGTATATTATTTAAGAGACGTAAATGATATATTAATATCACGTTGACAAATAAGTTTAGACTTTCTTAACACAAACAATCTGCAATCGTGCTGCAATCGTATGTGATATACATGAATATGGGGATATATGTGGTATAAATGTGAGTGTGTACAATTGTTGTGAGCGTGCTTTTGGGTATGTGTGTGTAAAGTGTCAGGTCTGTAAATTCAACATCAATCTATTATAGATAGACGAAAAAAATTGAATTCAAAAAAGGAGCAGAGCCAAGAAGTAGAAGCAGAATTCAAACAGAGCAGTTAATTATTGCAGATTTTATTCTTGTGGAACAGTTGGTAATACGGTTAATAAATAGATTGTGTTGTTTTTTCAAACGAACAATTTAAAAAAATACTTATCACAAAATTTGTTAATATTTGTGTGAATATTAAAAAAATTAAAAAGAAGTGAAAATGAGGTCCCAGGGTTTTTAAAATATGAAGATATAAAAAAATTGCTCGAAAATTGAATTTGCTTAGAAATAAAACCAATTCTTCTACGATGGAATTTATAAGCTTCCAAAAAGATGGAAAATTTATTAATAACGGAAATTATATTTGATAAAAATTTACTATGAATTTTCTCAGTATCATAGCTTTTCTAAACCGTAAAAACGACGGAGTCATACTTATACCATAATAATTCAAATAATTTCTCAGAGACAGGTTGATATTTTCAACTGCCAAAACAATGTTAGAGATCACCAAACAGCCAAACCAAAGAAGATCTTCAAAGAAACCTGTCAAAATTTTCACCGAGTGATCATAGTTTCCTGGCAGAGACTAAAAATATTTTTTGGAAAATTCTCCAAGCTCTAAAATGTATATACCAGTAGAAGCCCTAAACTTGTCTTCAATGTAGTTCAAAAGCTTTTTTATCGGACTATCTGAACTATAGAATAAATCTGTTATGACGGGTTTATTATACAAATTGACTTTTGATTGTTGAAATTATTAAATGTAGAGGACCATGATTTTGTTGGTACAAGAGTTTTTTGAGGATTATTTAGCAACCAAATACTTTCTCTTTTTTTTTTATAAAACTCTCAAAATACAAAATATAGACTAAGGGACAATGATTTATAAATAAAACTTATAGGGTATCTCGCTTATCTACCGACACCTTTTTGACATTATCAAATCTCTTTTACTACAGGGATTTTTGGATTAAATATAACTTATTACAGAAATATTTTACTTGTGACCCTTGCTTCAATTTAATAATAAACAATCAAAATCTTTAAATTTAAAATGGATGTGTAAGCATAAATAAATAAAAATGTATTATCAACTGCTGAAACCTAAATATAGATTTAATAAATTACTATAGGTAACTTTGGCTATAGATTTTAGTAATTAAAATCAGAAATTGTATAATCCTTCGCAGATCTAATACTGACATTCAGCACCGTCATAATAATTGTCTTGCAGAACAATTAAAAAATAAATAAAAATAATTTGAATTTTCCATTTTAAGCTTAAGATTTTAACTTATTCACTTAATAGTTTTATTAACATAATTAAACACTGAAAAATGACATATTAATAATAATAATAATAATAATAATAATAATAATAATAACAATAATAATAATAATAATAATAATAATAATAATAATA
>JBBMKC010170337.1:0-15393 GCA_037834085.1 Bipalium vagum | reverse complement strand
ATTTTAAAGTATACAGGTTTTCAATTAACACAGGTGACAATAATTTATATTTACAGTGTACGGAATTAAATGTTCAATAAAAGAGGTGTTCAGATAACAAAGCTGTTCATTTATGAAAGGTTTAACTGTACTTGTCTTCAGTCTTACATGCCTTCAATCTTATATAACATTTATTTAATAAAACGTTTGTCTTAGGACTAGAATTTAAGCAATGAGTTTTTAACTAATATTATTAAAATGTACATAAGTGTTGATTACTTGTTTGTTTATGAAACCATATTTATATTTTATTTGTTTATCAGACCACGAAATTCACTCAGAACATAACGAAAGTGAATTGCCCGAACCTGAAGCCTCTGTTAAATCGGGTCCCAGATCTATACTTGAGTGGGTCGAATGCACTGATTCCAAATTTGAAATTGAAGTAATTTTTACTATTTTTATGTAAATTATTATTTATATTTTTCAATTTTGATAATTTTTCCCATTTCACTATTTACAATGATACACGATTTTTTTCTTAAGATATCAAAATTTTTTAAGTTATAAAACATATTATTAAATAGAACTCAGTTAAGTTTAGCTAAGGAATGCAAAGTATTTAAAACTATTATTATTTATTTATATAAATGTTATTCTTATTTTTTATATTATTTTGATTTTTTTTATTTATTACATTGAGTGAAAAATTGATAACTTTTTTCTATTATATTACTTTTTTTATTTTTTTCCTTTAAAAAACAAAATATAATTCTAGGATCGTGTTTCGTTTTCAACCCACTTGCGTTAGATAAAATACATGATGAAATACAGTGGATTATAAAAAACCTTGTTATCAATGAATTAAAGAAAAACATGATGTAATTGGTTACAAAAAACCTTGTCATCCTAGGCTATTGGTGTATCGTATCAATAATAAGACATGCGAAAAATGCGAATTGTTTCTTGAAAGAAAAAATAAAAAAGATCCTAATGCGGAAATTGGTTGGAAATAAAACATGGGTTGGAAAAATGTACATGATTAGTTGTGATGGATTATAAAACAAACATGAAAACCATAAGTGTGATAGAAAAAACATGGGTTGAAAACTAAAAGTGATCCCAATTCTATTTAAAATACAGCTAAACAAAGGAAAATATTTTATAATACTTTAAAATCAGTAAAAAAAATCAATGTGAACTTGGTTGTGCAAAAATATTGGAACAATCTTCAGTTTGTGCTGTAATTTTTTGCAGTTGTGGGGGATAATTGAAACGACCACGAGTTTTCCCACAACTGTTGTGACATTTTAAAATAGACTTCCTTGAAACTTGAAATTAATTTTTATTTTGTTCAGGAAACATTTTTTATCAATAATTTTTCTTAATTATTTCAAGGAACCGGAGAAACCGATAATAAACATTACAGAAGAAGATGAGAAAACTGTTGAGAAAAGTGCGTCTATGATTTTTAACAAAAACCTTATCTCCGATGAAGAAATGGAGGAGGAGGAAGAAGACGTGAGCACTTTTCTAACTGTTTATTTAACCCATAATATTTTTAGGAAGTTTTTGTTTTAGAAAAACAAGATGACGAAATTGAAGATGAGGATGAAGAGGAGTCGGAAGAATTGAATTCAGATTTAGGAATTACCGATGAGAAACCGTTGGATATAGCAAAAAATAAAATAACAGTAAATATAATACGAAGAATTGAAATTAAGAAAAACCTTCAAGCCTTGCCTAATAGTCGAAGTGCCTACGGAGAGCTTTTAATATCTTTGGAATATGCAATCAGAACACGAGAATTGGTTGTTAAGGTAAATAACATTTCATTTATACCATACTATTATTACATAAAACCAGTAAAATATTCTCGTACTAAGTGAAACCCATCAATTTTCGCTTAGAATTTTTAATTTATGATACTTGATAATCTTCTATGCCAAGCTGATTTATTTCATTAAGTACTAAAATATTAAATATTAATTAGTTTCAGACTGTTTAGAATTTATTATTTAAATACCTTTGATATAATAAAAAGAAAAATTATTGAAAGGAAAAGCCAAATTAAAACAAAAATATATTTTAATAGTAAAAATTATGACTGGTTTTCAGATACCTGTTTTTTGATATATTATCTACAAATATGATTGAATAAAATTTTCTCATTCAATTAATTAATTTAATTTGTGAATTTTTGGAAATTGGAAATAAATAAATATTTATAATACGATAAACAGGAAAGTTTTTTGAAAAGAAAGAAAAGCAAAATTAAAACAAAGACTTTGTTAGTAATAAATATATAAATCATTCGCAGATAATAACTGTCTTTAGATATTATCTACGGATTTGACTTAATAAAATTATTTGTTATACTATTCTAAGAATTAAACTGACATTTTTGTGGAGAGAGATATTATCTAGCTTCACTTTTTGTTTTGAAATAGAAAGTGAGCAAACTTGATTACTGATATATTTTTATTGTTAACTTTGTTAAAACAAAATAGAAATATAAAGAAAAGATAAAGTCTGCGACTTTGTGAGAAATATTAAGATTGTTTTCAAGTTAATTCTAGAGAAATTTTATTCCTTTTTCTGATTAAAAACTACTAGGACATAAAAATAAATGATAAGAGTAATATTTTCAAATAATTAAACAATTGTTATTAGATCATTTCATTATTATTTTGTCGCTTTTCATTAACTTATATAAATAAGACAATATATAAGCATATATTAAAATCAATGAAATCAAATCAATTTGTTTTAATGGTTCAATTTGTTTACTTAATAATATTGAGAGAAATTATGAACGATTAAAAAATTTGAATCAAGATGATTAAGGATCAATCGAAGATTTTTATTTTTAATAAAAATTATTTTTAATTTTATTAGTTTTTAATTAAATATTAAAACGAAATAGACTTTACTTATGAAAAAGATATTTAAAACATCAAACGAATAATTTAACCGCAATTACTAATTTAAAGATCAAATTTTTATTAAGATTCATTGTGGTAATTATTTTATATTACTAAAATCTTACACTTGCTTATTTTATTTTAATAAATTGAAAATTGAAAATAAAAATAATCACATTTCTTCATAAACCAAATATGATTTATAAAAAAGTTAATTAAGATTAAATTTAATTTGTCAATAATAATAAAATTATAACAGTGAGACCTCTCAAAGTGACCACGAAGTTTTTAAAAATCTAAATTTAGAAGATTTAGATGTTTCATGAATTCAATAAAAATGAATGAATGATAAAAGAAATTTTTGTTATTTGGTAAAAAACTTATTCGAAACTTTATGAAGGAGAATAGAAATATAATTTTGATGTTCGATGACTGCATCTGACTATGACTATGTATTTCAATTTATCTAATATAAAACTGATATTTTTACCCTCCAACACAACCTGTCATATTCAACCTTTATGTCCTGGGATTAATAGGAACTTTAAAGACAACTGCAAAATTGTATTAATGGAAAGGCTCGTGGAGAAGATATTAAGATCCATAACGATAATAGATCATATAATGTGGCCAAAGCTTGCGATAGATCAAATGAAATTTACTACCTTTACTAATTGTTTTGAAACAATTATAAATATTCATCAACAAGAATACATGATAAGTGACACTGAAGATGAAAAACAGATAATTGAGATGATATTATTTTTATCTTCAAATGCATATTGATGAAGAAATAGTTCCAGATCGGATGATCATACAAAACCTATACAAAAAGATTATATTTATAAAATTTTGTGCAATTTATAAAAATAATCAACAGAATGATCAATTACATTCTGGTCAATTACAAGAAATATTTTTTCTAGAAAATAAGGTGATGAAGTTACACCACATTCCTAAAGAAAATATTGTTAGGAACTTTTTCAAATAAGCATTTTAATATTCATTTTGTGTTCTGGTGTATTAATATTGGGTTGACAATTAAGTCCATTTGGTTTTTTAGAAGATAGAAAAACAGAAAAATTTTTATTGATAAAAACAGTCTCAATCAATGTTGTGTAGTCCATCTTTATCAAAAACCTCTCTCCATCTTTCTACCAATTTCATTAATTCCCGTTCGTAGAATTCCTGGGGTTTATTTTCAAAAATCCAATCAAGATGTCTTTTGGTGGACACCTCATTGGTAAAAGTTTTCCCGTTTAAGGAATTCTGCAACGACCGAAATAAGTGGTAGTCTGTAGGAGCCAAGTCCGGGGAATATGGTGGGTATGACAAAACATCCCATTCAATGCTCATTAATTCTTTCCGAGTGATCATTGAGGTATGAAGCCTGGTATTGTCTTGTTGGAAGAAGATATTGTTTTTGGTGGCTCAGAACTGTATCCCCACGATCTCTGACGCACTATATTGTCGTAAGAAATCTAATTTTCATCATCGGTAACCAAGTTGTGTAAAGATGGGTGTCGTTCTTGCCGTTTTAGGAGCAAATCGCAGATTGATATGGGTGCTGTAAAATTGGCCTAGGTGAATTTATGTGGTACTCATACAGTAAGTCGAGAAACGTAGCCAATTTTATGCAAATTTTTATCAACAGATGTATGTGATATTTTAAGTCTCGTGGCTATTTCCCGAATGGTCCGGGTTGGATTATCATCAACAATAGCTTTGATATCATTCTGGTTCAAACTTCGTGGAGCGACCGGAGCGGGATGCATCGTCGATGCTAAAATTTCAGGAACAGAATTTTGTAAACCATTTCTGGCATACCCATTCCGTTATGACATCATCAAACGGCAAATTTTTTATGAGCATCTGCAGCTCGTTTACCTTTTTTAAAATAATATAAAGAAATGTGTCTAAAATGCACCATTTTATCTTCCATATTAGAGTTTTAATTGTTGACTAAATAATGATATTATTTAAACAATAATTGATTAATATCTAAAATGCACCATTTTATCTTCCATATTACAGTTTGAATTGTTGACTAAATAATAATATTATTTAAAAAATAATTGATTAATATCATATATATATATAGATTGATCTTATGAAATAGAAAATTGCTTATGCATTAAAATTTTGTTTCAAATTAAAATTTTTTTCAACAATAAGCAATTATTTCATTTCATTAAAAAACCGAACGGACTTAATTTCCAACCAAATAAATTTAGTGTTTTCCCATAAATTATAAACCGGTGACCATCTCCCAGAAAGGGACTACTTTGGTACTCCCACTGTATTAAGTAATATTTTATTTAATATTAAGCATAATAATTTTTAATTAATTTTATGAGTCGATCTTTATTAAAAATTAAAAATTAAGATGAAAAATTTAATTAAATGAAACTATGAAATCATCAATGATATTAATGTCGGTAGAAAAAATGAGTAAATAATTTTTATTATTGGTACACAAGCCAAAAGTAACATGATTTTTAATGTTTCATTTAAGATTTAATTTTAATTATATATTAAATTTAGTATTTTTTGCATTTTATTAGAGCTAGTGCAGTTTGGTATTCATTATTGTACAAGAATTGGATCATAGTGTTCATATTTCCTAATATAAATCATCTTAATTTGCTGGTCATATGTAATGCGATTCAGATTTTCAATGAAAATCAAATATAATATTTCATTCAAACAACAAATTCATCATCTCAGACTTTACTTCCACTAAATTTCAATGATTTCCTATCAATAAAAACAATTTTCAAAAACCTCTCAGACACTCTTGCACATTGCATTGATCTGCAGCTGTCTCAGGTACTCAATTTAGGCAAAGGATTAAGTCACTTCAATAGGCTGATCGGTAAACTATTACTTACGATCCAAATAATTTCAGAAAATAAAAATAAATAAAGTTTCCATTATAGTCTGTTTTATACCTTTAATAAAAGTATCCATTAAACAGTAAGGAATAGGTTTATCTTCATAAACTATCAATATATAAAAAAATAATTTTTTTAAAGACAAACATAATGTGAAAAACAGATTTTGTCTTCTGAAAAAAATTTTTTCTGTTTCCTGCTGTCGAAATGTCTCTTGCTTCAAGATCTCCACATGTCATGAATTTAGTAATGCCCCAGGTAAAAAAATAAAAAAGCTATTTTTCATTTTGTTTATCAGTTTATTAGTTCATTTAACTAAAGTATTATTTAATAAACTTTTATTTCTTCTTGGTTTTCTCTAATTTAATTTATTCCCATTTCAATAAACACGAATTAGCTTTTATCAAAAACTAATTGTTAAGCATTTAAACTACGATCCACAAATTCTATTTTTAAATAAAAATGGGCCTAAGCAATATTATATATTATTTTTTTTTTAATATTATTATTATTACTATTTATTTTATTTTTTATTAGTTGCTTAATAAATATAAGTAATTTATAGTTTTAAAAATTCCTGTAAATGCAAATAGAATTTTGAAATTTAATTTTTATAAAAAACATTGTAATACTCCAAATGTATAACAAAATAATATATTTTTTAAAAATGTTATTCATTAATAAATTAATTAATTGTAAAATAAATTATAAAAGTTTTATTATATTCGAATTCCATTAGATGTAAATCTTAATTTATAATGGTATATAAAATTAATTAAAATAATAATTGTTTGAATTGTTTATTTATTTGTATAGATAAATGTTTTAATTAAATCTATCAAGTACGTTAAGAAACCCGAGGATATTTCCAAATGGTTTTTATAATACATGGACATTATTTTATTTATAAAATATTTAGAATTTTATTTTAACATTTATTTTCAATTATATAAAAAATATGAAACCCGGGAAAACTTATTTAATTTACCACTTAAAATAATTAAATTTACTAAGAATTTTCAATTTAATTGAAACTCTGTTTTCAAATGATCACTTCAAAAGCTTTGGCAAATTTGATTTTAAAATTTATAAGAAAAAATAATGTTTTTCTCAAAACAAGTCCGAATAATTAATCCACATGCAACAAAGATAAAAACAGAAAAATACAGCTTCAGATTGTTTATGAGGTAATTGAAATTAAATTCCATTTTAATGAAACTTTTATCCAGAAATACTTTACTTTTTATTGGTGAAAGAATTTTTTCAAATTACGTGAAAATATCGAAATAAGGATATTTTTAATACAAAAAAATAATAATTTGAAGAGTATGTGAAATATTATATATATAGACGTAGGCAAATAATTGTATACATTTGCTAAAATGTATGTCTACGTGCTTATTTTAAGAATAATAGTGAACATGTTTTTAAAAAAGCATTTAACAAGCGCGGTAATCTCAAAATAATATTCATTAATAAGGAAACAACTAATATTTAGTATAACCACCAGACACGGAACACAATGGGATAATACGTTCAGTCATGGAAGAAATCAAGTCTATTCGATATTTCACATTGTTCATTAGTCCATTCCATATTTCTTCAAGATTTGCAAATAATTGATCACCGTCAGTTGACATTTCATCACTTCTCTTGAGATTACTAGCCATGCAGTCACATACATTTTCATGAGGTTCATATGATCTCTAAGTTTGTCTTGGCCATTTTGTAGAAATTCTTTTGTTAATTTGGGAAAATGCAGAGGAGCACTGTCCTGTTGAAGCAACCCTTCAATTGGTAGCAAGATATGTAAATAAGGCGACAGAACACTTTTCAGTTGTCTTTGGAATCTCTCTGTATTACACATTTTACTTCGTACAATAGCGAATAACTGTTATGGATACTTACAGAAAAAGAACTCTCATCATTAAATGCTACAAGTTGCCAATCATCTATGGTCCAATACTTATTATGGATTGCCCACTGTTTTTGTAGCTTCCATGTTCTATCATTCAATTTTGGTTTTATTGTTAGTTTATAAGTTTGTAATCCACTTGATATTAGCCTTTTTTTAACTGACTTGGTAGAAACTTTAGGTAAAACTTGACTCAATGGTTATGAGCCTGTCCTTTTTGCATAGTCGTACAATGTGTCACTCATCTCGAAGGCCTGTAATTTTTATATTCCGCACAATTTTCTTAGATTACTTTCAGGATGGCCATTGTCTCTCAAACCTTGACAGCATTTTACAACTGTATTCCGATGCAGCTGTAAATAATTTGTGATTTTTTGTAGCTTCGAATTTTAGGGAACAAATTCGTCCTCGCTGAAAATCTGTTAAGTCTCTACTTGAAAAATAAACTATTCAAACAAAGTTACTACTAATATATATTTGTTTGATTATATTTTAGCTTAATAAAAGTGATATTGTAATATAGAACAATTATAATATAAAAATCTGTTTTAAATTCCATGAGACTGCCTAGTTTTATTTATTTAAGAATTTTAAAATCAGTTGAAAATTAAAAATAATTTTAAATGGAAAATTCTCAAGACAATTTTCCTTACTGAAAAAAAACAAAAATTATTTTACGATTATCTGTAGATATATTAAATATGCTTGGGTATTATTATTTTCTAAAGTTTTCAGTCTAAGTATTTATTTAATTTTTTCTTTTTATACTACCATTACTAAAATGATCAGATAAACCATTTTGAAAAAATGAAGATATTTGTAAATACAAAAATTAATTAATATTAATAAATTTTTTAGATTATAAAAGGAAAAAATATGATTGATCCGAATAAGCGGGCATTAATTCCTTACTGTACACTGAGACATTTATTTATAAGTAATGATCGAGAAAAAACGAAAAGTATTCATCACACGTCGTATCGGTTTTACTCTGAGGCTCCTGTATGGAATGAAGCTTTTCCTCTAAAAGTATCTCCGGACAAACTCAAACAAACGGCAGTCGAAATTCAAGTTTTCCATAGTACCAAAGAATCAAAATTAAAGGATGAAGTTCTCGGTTTAATTCGATTGGGTTTGAAAACCTATCCAGCGCAAAAAGCTCATTATGTTGAATTTCTGGCTAATATTGGTAGGCCCATATCACACTGGCATTTGATAAGAAGTTAATGCTCAAAAACCTCATTATGTTTAACACTTTTATAAATATATTGTCATTTTATAATTTTTAAGATTTCATATTTGATTTAATAAATTTTTTATTATTTTTTTCTATTATTTCAAATTACATATTTATCCTCCTACATTTATTACGAAAATGAAAACAAATTTGACTTTTTTACTTTTTCACATATCTAAAATGTTATTTTATGTATAATGGTGAAAAGATATTTAATTTTGAAACTAAATATAAAAAAGTTTAAATGTTTTGGATTTATTATGTATTTATAAAAAAGAAATATACGTATATTAGTGGGATGAAAATAATTTCTCAAAACTTCAATAACTTATTTAACATATTTTATTTATGTATTTTTCAGTTGGAGCATAAGAAAATGAGGTGTAGATTTAAATTAAGATGTTTTTAAATATCCCCTTCTTTAATTTAAATATAGATTTTAGTGTAAAGTAATTTTTATTAATATTTTTATTGTCTAAGTTAATGAAGAATTTAAATATTAAATATTAAAAAGTTATTCAAATTTTAATTTCAGTTTGATTTATTAAAATATCAATACTTACTCAATAAATTTTTAAGAAAAAATTCTCAATATCTATTCATTATATTATCATAAAATATAAAAATATTTATTTTCAGATAATTTATTTAACTAAATTAAAAAGGATTTCCATATCTATAAAAATAAAATTGTTTTAATAAATTTATCTGTTACATAACATATTTCCGTTTGATGACGGATAATAAGAAAAAAGGTCAATTACTTTATTTAATTTTTACTGTTTAAATAAGATTTCATCTTCAGATGTATCACTACCATCGGTAACAATGGTAAATTTTACTAAATCTTATTATAATTTGTGCTATAATGTAATTAACAATGCCATTGTGGAAGCGAGTAGTGTTTTGGACAGTAAAGATGATTTTAAAAGAAAAGAAACAGAAGACAAAAAAGATTTAGTAATAGGCGAAAACAGTCCTTTAGCAATGAGCAAAGTTCAGGATGTTCCAAATATTGTATGGCCGACATCAGAAGAATTTAATATAGAAATTGGTAAAGAATCCATTTTGAAATACATAAGCGTCTGTTTTTATTATACCGGTTTTAGACATGAGAATAACTCATGGTTTTATTTAGACGGCATGGGTCTTCGATTCATGTTGGCAATTTTGTATAGACTATTTAGGTTTTGAAGATCTTTTAAAGGAGATAAAACATCGGTATCGGACTTTGTGGAGTCAACCGACAATTCGTAAACCAATACCGTTATATACTGTATCAGTTTACTTTGAGTGTTATATAACCAACGTTCAGCCTAAAAGGGTTTGTAGATTTGTTTCTTTTAAATGATTTAAATATACGTCATATCTGATTTTATTATAAAATTATAACCCATGGAAAATTTGAAACGTTTTCTAAAAACATTTTGTTTCTATTTTTACTTCGTAATAACTCAATATGTCCTTCATACCATTATTACAATATTGAATGGATATTTGGTCTATCAAGATTTTTTTAAAAATCTTCAAAATTTACATGAAGAGATAACTTTAATTAGCCTTTGCTGTTGATAATTTTAAACAATCTTACAGGTATCTGTTGAATTCTATTTTTTGAAAATTCCGGCTGTCAAGTTAACAAGAAATTTATGAATGACATTCAGTAATTGGAATTGAGATAAAGCGTTCCGTATTGACCAAAATAAATGATTATTAGCTAAGAACAATACTAAGTATGAATCAGTTTTCCAATCCAGTGTCCTTGGTCTTTAAATCAATATGTGGTCTAACAATGTCATTTAACAGAACGTTTTCCTTTTCTAGTAAACTGATGCGTCACTAAAATCGGATTTAACTGCTGTTCAAATGACTTAATACACGCTTCTTTATGCAGAAGAAAACATACTACTAGTAAATTATGGAGTGAAAATGATATTGTCTCGCACCTAAATATATGAAATGACCAATTTACTTTATACAAAATAAAAAAGCGTGTGAGATGAAAAAAATTAAAGATAACTTAATATTAGGAGTACCCATTATTTTTTTTATTAAGTGTTTGTTTTATTCTAGCTCAAATCCTGAATATATAAACACGTGCTTTATTACGTTAAATTACAATCATTGATCTTGAATATAATATATTTTTATATATAATATAATATTTATTTGAAGTTCTTAGGTTTAAACAATTTTTTTATTTTAATTAAAGAATATACAGGCTTATGCAGAAATATATAGAAAATTATTCAAAATATATAGAAAATTATTCAGAAATATATAGAAAATTATTTAAAATGTATTGAAAAATATTCAGAAATATAAAGAAAATTATTCAGAAATATATAGAAAAAAATATATTTCAAATAACAAATGTACACTAAATAAATTCTTGTCTCACCAAGGCTTTTTATATAAGCCGCCTCATGTTGCGAAAATAACCACTGAAATCCATATCGTCGTGCATGAGTACTTGGGTAATCAATTCTTTTAAATCATCCCGATCTATAATGGTTCTCATAAAGGATGATATTTGCGACTTAACGCTGCTGAAAAACTCTTCGATCTGGTTTAGTTGAGGTGAGTATGGTGGCAGAAATATGTAAGCAATACCTCGTCATCAACTTAATAATATCTATACGGTGAT
Organism: Bipalium vagum; assembly: GCA_037834085.1. Lineage (NCBI taxonomy): Eukaryota > Metazoa > Platyhelminthes > Tricladida > Geoplanidae > Bipalium > Bipalium vagum. The sequence continues at coordinate 3,797 of JBBMKC010170337.1, read as the reverse complement.
GGAGCCTGCAATTGTCTATCACCAATACATCCCTAGGATTTCGATCGAAATGATTGCATAACTTGTCATTAATAAAGTCAATAAAACTGCCCCCATGGAAAAATCCGTCTTTGATTTCGAAGCATAATATGCCTGTAAATTTGATTTAATAAATAAAAAGATGACAAAACAATGAAACCTGTCATTTTAATAGCAATGATGCAGCTGCTATTTTTTCCTCTACTACTTTGCACCAATTTGAAAGCTTTGGTGTTCCTTGGGGAATATCCATAACTTCTGATTTGGTGTAAGTTGACTCCTGTTTCATGTAAGTAAACTGTTTCATCATCGATCCAATGACAACTCTGTGATTATTTCTTTTTGGGTATAAGAGGAATCCTACAAAATAGATAAGATAAAAATATATATATATTTAAAAACCTTTTATAACATCTGAGTTATTCGACTTTTCACATCAAAATTGCAGTTTCTGGATCTTCCTTTTTTATTTGATAAAATTTGTTCGTCGGCCAATCCTTCAGATATTTTGTTGATCGGATTATATGTTGTTGCTGCAGCTGTACCCACATTTTCTGAAATTACCTTTACCGGTATATTTTTCTCAAAATCTAGGCGGATTGTTCTTAGAATATTTTTATTAAGAGGTTCGCTTCTTTCGACACAAATTATCATGCATCTTTATTTTATCTTCCATCTTATTTGATTTTTACAAATTTTGAAAAACAACAAATTCAAACAGAAACAATCGAATATTTTTTCTATATATTTCTGAATATTTTTCTATATATTTCTGCATAACCCTGTATTTTGGTTAATTATTTAATGCTTAATAATCTTCATTTTACAAGCATTTATTATATATCATTTATGTAGCGTTTATGTAATAATATATACTAATATATATACCGGGTGTTCAAGTTAAAAGTTCATAAATAAAAAATTGTTTCATAAAGATCAAAAATGCGGATTTATTTTTTTAAATAAGTTGAATTACAAGATATATTGTATTTTATCAAAATAGTTACAAATATGATATGTACATAAATCATATTTTTATTCGAAGTGTCCACTCTCATTTTCTAAGCATACTTCCAGCCTATGAGTGACATTTTCCACGGCTTCTTGAAGGTTAATTTCTGTCACAATCTGTACAGCTTGGATGATGCGTTCCTTCAGTATTTCACGACTATTTGGGCGATTGCTGCCTGGATAAACTTTTTTTTTCAAGAATGACCATAACCAGAAATCCAGGGGTATTAGATCAGGGCTTTGGGCAGGCCATTCGTTAAGAAATCCTCTTGAAATTATTTTTCCAGAACCAAAAGTATTTTCTAAGAATATTCTTGCTTGTTTGGCAATATGGGGAGCAGCACCATCTTGTTGGAAAATTAAACGGTTAATTCTCGGCATTGGTTTGAGACTCGGAATAAGATAGTGAATAAGCATATCCAAATATCGTTCCGAATTTATAGTCTAACTATTGCCATTATCCTCAAAGAAATATGGTCCAATAAGAAAGTAAGACGACATCGCAATGAATACGTTGACCTTTGCCGAGAATGTTGAGTATTCAACCACATTATTGGGTTTTTGCCTCCCCAAAATCGAAGATTTTGTCTGTTCATCCATCCACTGAGGTTGAATGAGCATTCATCACTCCATACAATTCGGGATAAAAATGTATCATCCTTGGATATATTTGACAGCATCCGTTTCCAAAAGGCATAACGATTTGCCTTATGCTTGTCTGAGAGAGACTGCCCAATTGTGACTTTATATGGAAATAATTTCAATTCACGTCTGAGATACGTGTGAACTAATCCAATAGAGGAGCCTGAAGCAGAACTCAGTTTCCTTATGCTCGTAGATGTTCTCTCTGCTTTCATCTGGTGTAAAACAGTATCAATATCCTTTCGTTTCTCTTCTGAAGCTCTAGGAGATCGCACATTGTGATCTTTATTAATGCAACCAGTTTGCGTGTCACTTTTTCGTTTTATTTTTTTTTCGGTTGAAAATTTTCTCTGAGTTTCAGCGAAACTCTCAGTTTTAAAAAATAGCTCTACCAGCCTAATTTTATCCGATTTTGATAATATGTAAGGCATATCTAAAAATAAAATATAATTTTAAACAAGTACATTTATTTATTGTCATTATTTATGCATTTAAACAACATAAGTTTATATATAAAGCAGGATTTACTAAATCCGCAATAAAGGTTATTCGATCAAATAAATTTATTTTCAATAAAACTGAACAGCATAAAAAATATTACGCTTTTATTTGTGAACTTTTAACTTGAACACCCGGTAGAATAAAAACTAAAATTTTAAAAATTTTAATAAGGATAATTGATCTGAAAAACCATCAATCTATATCATCAAAATTTTGAAAAATTTACGTGCTTATTGAGAAAAATGCTTTTTAACCATTTATGAGATATTTGAACAAATTGGTATTTCTTATAGTTTTATAAATTCAATTATGAATCATTTAAAACTAAAAATGCTTTCTACAATGGATTTCAAAACTAAAAGTATCAAATTAGTTCATAAAGATTTGATCCACTTCTAAACACCCAGACTTCTGTAAAAGGATCTAGAAAGTTGTGAGTACTTACTCAATTATACTGAATGATGATTAAAATATTTTTGTTCCCATTGCATTTTCTATTTGACATACTCAAGCACATATTTTCTGAAATATATATTTTGTAACTAGGTTGTGATCTTTTTTAATTATTACTAAAAATTATTAATTAATATCAATCAAAAGTAACTTAGAAAATGTAAATGTTATTAGTTTAAAAATAATGTATATTGATTATTTGTTATTATATTTTTATTTATTTAGAATGAACCAATTAATGTAAAATATTTCATAGAATCCTCGAACTTAGTACATAGGTATTATAATTACTGAATTATTTACCCCATTTGACTTATATTTTTAGCCCAGCAACAACAATTTTTCGAGAGCACTGGTTAAAACATATTATTGAACATAAGGCAAGACTTAGGGGTTTGGTGAAAATTTAAGGAAAATTTATATAATCCGTAAATAATTTCTTGAAATAAGTATTTTAAGTATTAAAATAAAAATAGATTTCATTCATTTTATTTTATATATTTTCTCAAAATGTTACTATTCAAATTTTAACGGACTTATGTGGTGAGCTATTTCTAACTAATAATATGAAATATATAAATCTATAACGTTAATAAGATTCACAGTATCGATAAAATTAAATATTATGTTTAAATATATTCAGTTGTTTCATTTATTTTAATACACACAAACAAATGACCATTTCATCTGAAATAAGAAATAAAAATCATGAGATGTAATAATAACTGTATAAGTAATAAAATGTTATAATAATAGTTACAGGAATTATAATACCGTAAGATCAATTTATCTGGATAAGAATAGACTGATATTTAAAACTGGGTTTGCAAAGGTTTTACGATTAAATATACAAACCACATTTTCCCTATTGGAGTATCGCCCGAATAATAAGGCCTAATGTATAGGTTCTTCATATAATTCAAGCCTTTTCAAAACTCATCTATTTTTATTTTCAAATCTACTTTTCAAGTTAATTAATTTTTAAAATTAAGCCAAAAAACCTGAACATTTTGTTCAATTTTCCTTATCAATAAATTTCTTAATTAATATTGTGGTGACTCCCAGGCACAGGCAAAAGGTCATCGACTTCCAAGCAAAGGTCAACAGAGAAGAAAGACAATGATAACAATATTATTCTGATGATCCAAATTGTGTGCATGCGAATTACATTT
>JBBMKC010170226.1:0-15395 GCA_037834085.1 Bipalium vagum | reverse complement strand
AAGTAATCGACAACAATGGTCATTATTTCTGTGATTAAAATAAATATTTTGATGTTAGAACTTTGAGTTTTATTTTTTATAAAAAAAATGCAGAACTTATTCCACAACCCAATAGGTGCGTTGTCATGCAGATAATACAATTCAGAGACTCGGCTCTACCTTCTCATTGTCCTACTTGTTGCACAAGATTGATATAGTATTCACTGTGGAGACGAACACTTGGTTCAGAAAAATCGGTAAGAATCACCCCATTAGAAACTCAAAAATGGAGAGCACTGAGGCTTTTTTGTGTGATGATATCTTCATCTTTCTCATCGAGGCGTCTCATCCATCGTGATGATGTTATCGAGCACGTTGTCCTCAACACGTTGTAAAGTTTCCAGATTCTGCTGGCAGGATTCCAAACTGGAGGTTGCATATCAGCAGTTTAGAAAACGTAGCACAAATCGTGAGCACAACATTCTGATACTACTACTTGCCAATAATGACTGCTAACATTGAGACGCACCGTGAGCTCTCTTGTTGTGATTCTTCTTTCATTTTGTATAATTTCATGTAGGTTTTCCGTTATTTTTTTGCTGATTCCGCATGACTTTCCTGATTTTTCTACGTCTACCACGAAAGTTCTTCTAGCTTTATATTTATTGTTCACTTATTGGGCACACCACGAATATATATTTATATTTAAACAAACTCAAGCAGTGATTTCTCCTGTCAAATTCCATATTTCTGAACCCAAACCTGTCAAATAAATTCATATCTGGAGAATTTTACTCTCACGTGTGTCCACAGAAGATTTGTATCATGACAACTACATGGGGACAACCATTGCCATGCATAAAATCTAAATTCCCATCTTTTTTGATATCAAAGATCGTCCACATTCAGCATTAAGGAAACTTAAAAACGGAAAACATTACAAAAATTCCAGGCAACAAATATATGAAACTTCATATCTGATATTGTTCTTCTGGCGACTGTTGGTCGGTCATCGTCTACCGCCATCAAATATAAATTATTCGGTCGAGAAGGTAAAGGATCACGGTATATCCATTTTTCATCAACGAGCACAGTGTCAATGTTCAGATTTCTAAGTAAATCTCGTGGAACAAAATTGGAATAAAATGTGGAACTTGTGATGAGGAGTTCACCTTGCATGTACACACTTTATTAACAGATATTCATACAAGATTCGGTATACTGAACTAATGTCCAGATTAGTAAGAGCAGAAATTCCTTTGTTCAGTAGTTGTTGTTGGATGTTTGAGTCGCTGTTCTCGATGTGCCTTCAACTCTTGATACTCTTTTACGTTAATTATTCTTGTATTGGTTGGAAATGTCTTGAATTAGTATTAAGCACTTTATTTCTCCACCAGCATTCAGAAAACTGATGATTTTCCGACCAACAGTATTGTTTTTAGTTATACCAGCGACAAAGAAAATTATATTTTTGGTGTTGCTTTCATTATTATAAATCGATTTATGACATTGACATTTTGAATAATTGATTTAATAAAACAAATAACTTTCTCTTTTCTAATCAGAGCGAATACAGCTGAAGTGTCCGTTATTCTACTGAATTTTTTCACTTTTCAGAAATTTTTCAAAGGCGCTGTATTTTAAATATTCTATATTGATATATTGTGCATTGTTTCGTTTTAATCACCCGTCATCTCTATTGTAGCTTCACAATTTTCGGAATTTGGATAAGAAGAGATGGACACTAAGATCAAGCAATTTTCAAAAGACTAGCAATGGCTTTTTTATTTAAAATAGTTTGTTTAAATAGACCGAAACAAATAAAAATCGGAAGGTCTCATGTTTGGAAAATATTGTGGTTGTATAAGAAAATCTCAACTAAAGTCAATCAATGAAAAAAGGGCCTTCATTAGATTCATTAGATCCTGTATTGCTCCTTATTTCTGTTGACCAAACTTGCGGACTTTCTCTCAGTGGAAATTCCTTCAATTTTATCTCCAAGTTATCAATTTTTTCCCCTGAACGGTTGAATTATAATCCTTTTATATTTTAAGTCACATTTTTGAAAAAAAGACGTGTATCATTTCGATTTTATGCTACTTTATTGATTCAAAAACATGTTGTTTTGATTGATATCTCGTTTACTCTTGAAGTATCTCTTAATAATATCTTTCGGATCTTGCAAATTGTATAGAAGTACCGAACAACTGTTTTCTAGCCAAAATGAAGTTCAATGGACCATCTTCGGCTGCTTATTGATGAATTGACCCTAAAATTTATTTTTAGGCAATGTCTATTGGTCAATCTAATACTGATTAATCTATTAAGTAAGGGATTTAATTCCCACCCTTTTTTTAAAGAAAATAAAGTCGTTTATTTAAAAGTAACAAAACATTTATTTCAGTCAACAACTTATGACAATCTTTCGGTAAAAAAATCTTGATCATTTGAATCAATCCATTAATTCATCAATTTTTTGACATCTTCATAGGAATTAAAGATCTGTTCAACACACAATGCTACATGTATCATAGGAAGGGGAAGTCAGATTGCGCAAAGTCTGGTAAGTACTGCAGGTGATGTAGAACCTCCCAGTCAAGTCATATTGTGGTCTCTTTGTACTTTTTGTTCGATTTAAATAGAGTAATCGCTGCTGATATCGAACATCAGTTACAGTTTTGGGTACTTTGAGAACCTCATGATACAATATTCCCATTTGGTCCCACCAAATGCACCAGTTTACTTCTGTTCGTCCATCATTGTATTGTCGATTTAGATGGTTCTCCGGACATTATCCATTATTTTCTGCTGTTTGGACTCTTATACCACACTCATTTTTCATCACCAGTTATATTCGATGGAAAATGAGTGCCTTGTAATTAACATTTCGCAAACAGTTTTGCGATTTTCTTGCTGCCTTTTAGTCAAATCATTTGGTATCCATTTCCATACTTTTTTATCATTCCAAATGCGTGCATCAGCTTATCAGTAGTTGACCTGTCAACGTTTAGTGACTGTGCTATTTCTTCAAGTTAGAGAATTACTCCCATACCTAATATTATAAGGGTATCGAGTTATCTATTGCTTTATTTCATCTATAATATTTATTCTCCTTCTACTTTGCATATATTTCTCATCTAAACAATTGGTTGGAACTATTGTTTCCATGAATTTTAAAAGAAATGGTAATTTAGGTGTTGTTATGTGTGACGAAAAGTAGATCTTTTACGACAGCCGTAAATAATCTTCACAATGGTTAAATACAGATAAACCTTCCAAACATTGTCGTCCAAAGTTGAAAATTCATTACGAAGCTGATAGTTACTGCCTGGTAGACAAGCAGTGGGTAGATAAAGGACATCTTCATTAAACAAGATCAATAAATCACAGCAGAAATCTAATACATTCATTACATTACCACGACCATCTTAATTAATTTTATTTACAAATTGATTCTCCCTTATTTTCTGCCTGATGGGAGTGGAATTTTTTCCTCGGCTCCCTTAGTAAAATGACAACAGTAAAGAAACATCTCTCAGAAGTTCGGCTCAACATGTTACACAAGATGAAAGTAGAAACACCACCATTAAACGGAACTATTTGTTTTTTGAGGGAATGTTACGTTTTTAAAAAATTTCGATAGCCAATTTCTCCAGAAAAATTTTGTAAAAAATAATTGTTTATTTCTACATTTTTTCAATGACTGAAAACACACTACTGGTGGTTTGTAAGTAATCATTTTTTGAAAAACGTCTTAAAAGGTAAAATTAAAGAAATACTATGATCAAAAGTTAAAATAAGAAGATATTGTTTTACCATCGAATATTTCATGCCTGCTGTATCAACACCGAGAATGTAAACTTGTTATCTGTCAATTTCGTGTGAGAATATATTTTATTTCATCCTTGTATATATTTAGAAACCACATTAAAGTGAGTTTTGTTTAAGTGAATCAATGATAAAAAGTATTTGAAATTTAGATATGAATTCGATTTGAAAATTGATTTAATTCGATGTTATTGTGGCAATCAAAATTAACCTATAGCTGCAATTAGGAAAATCAAATTCCAAAGAAATCTAATTAAGGACATTTATATTTTCTGTATTATCAAAGCTTAGGAATAAGTTTGAGAACACGTTCTTTGGCGAACATAACAGCCTTCAAATGTGCAATTGCTGTTATAGATGATTAGATGATAAGATGACCATTCGAAAGTTGGGAAGGTAATATTCTTGCTTATTATTAAGATGGTTTTCTTCAAGTCAAAGGTTTAATGTCGAGATGGTGGAAATCTTAATTAATGGAAATATGCAAAAGAAGAAAGAGATGAAACAAAAAGGAACTATAAAACCACTTTAAAGAACTCTATCTCCTGGGAAACAAAATCTTTTATAACGTTTCTATTCTCAATATTAAATCGATGAACTTACTTGTCTACCAACGTGGTTATTGTGAAGTCTGGTCAGTGACTTTTCCGGGCGCTTTGTGGAACGAGTCTTTTCCGGGTGCTTTGTGGAACGAGTCTTATCCGGAACATCGAGAAATCTTCTAGTGAAAGCAGCCCCAAAATGGATATTATGACTGCATCCACTCCATTTAAAATTTGCGGACTCGGGTGTATCATAAATTGTGCGGTCACATCCACAACTGTCGTGGACCCCTTTGCTACAAGCTTTGGTAACTTGATGTGCAACCCCAGCAGATATGACAGAAGAGACATATGCTGACTCTGGAGTACCTGAAAAGCAGTTCGACTTAATTTAAGGTTTTCGTTCAAATATAATAATGAGAAAGAATTGTTATGAACACCTTTATTTATTAAAATTCAAACATCAAAACGGCAAAGGGTAATCGCTTAGTTTTAGGTTAAGGGGTAAAATTCTAAAGAAAATTACCATCTATTGGTTGACAAAACTGACAAAACTGATTAACGAATGATATTTCCCAAATATTACGAACGACCCCTGCCACCTTTCAAGTCCCAGTGTTTACTGGCAAAAGTAAGTCAATGTAGCTCCTGATTGACTCGTACATTTTTCTGCTGTTGTAAATTGAAACTGACAATAGAAGGGACAAAGGGATCAGTGAATCAAGAAATACGAGCGGTGATAAGAATACTAAATCGGATGATGAATCAAGAAAACAAATTGGTAAAGACGATATAATTGGGAAGCATATTTAAATGGTATATAACGCTATAAAGATAGGGACGAACAGTGGTCATTCCTGGCCGTTCATTATGATCAAACATCGACCACCGATACTCATCTCTGGTAAAACCTTGTTAAGGTCATTCTATTTGTGCTTGAAGGATTCTGAGTTTGGAGTTTCATTGTCCAAATGACTTTCACAATAATGATTTATATTCTCTTTTTATCAGTGAAGACTCTCCTTAATGTACATCTTTAAGAATTCCACAAATTATTACAAATGAAATGATTAATATTGTTCCACACTTTTCATTTGGGATACTTTTTAAGTAATAGTAAGTAATCCCTCTCTGACAAAGAAAAAGATGGAGCCAAAAGCGGTTCTGTTATTTATAAATAATAATTTATATTTAATTTTAATCAAAGAAAAGGTTTCATTAAAATCAAATTAAACGGACGATTTCCTCAATATTGAAAGGGTGGGGTCGTTGAGGCTTTTTTAGAAACATTTTGATTGGATGCTGTTTTCAGCCAATCAACTTGAAATAATAAATAATTAAATCAACGTTTTGCGATCAAACGATCTTGCCGTAAGGTTCCCTCTTTTAATATTGATCTTTTCCATAAGATCGGATTCATAAAAACTAAGTTTTGTGCAAATTAAACGAGACAAATTTATAATAAATAATGTGTTCCATTTCAATTGTAAAAGGGTTTAGACGCTCACTTCTTGACAGTAGCTTGTCGATGTAGGTTTTTCTTTTTGCAGGCTTGGAATTTTTCGATTTCCTCGGCGAGACTGTGATATTGTGACCTTTGCAATTCCAGATGTGATCTGCGAATTGATACTGACATTCGTTCAGTCCCAACAGAAATCCATTCACAACACTGTCGATCAGTCGAAAATGCTGATGACACAGTTTTCTTTGATTGCGTCTAAAGGTCTGGCAAACCATCTCTTTGGTGGGTTGATTTCTCAAGTACACTTGGGAATCTCGGCTGTAGTCTGGATTAGATATAGTTTCGGTATCACTAAACTGATGGTACTTGTTGGCTGACATCTGCTGTAACTGGTGGCTGAAGAAGGAAAAAAGTCCGGTTTTGTCATTGATATTATTATGAAATTAATTAACGAGAATAAAGACTAATTATCATAAAGACAATATTTAGAAAATAGATTTGGAATTTGTACTTTTAATAAAAAGATAATTAAATTTTTAGTTTTCGACTATAAAGATCAAACCCTAAAGATGAGGGGGTCCTTAATTGAGGCGTTTAAATTATAATTTTAAGGCTCACTCGAAAATTTTTAAGTGAAATAAAAAAATTTTTTTAAATTAAAACATTTTAAAATAAAGAAAACCCAATTTTTAAATAAAGGTTTTAATAAATTCTGTTGGATTTTTTGTATAATCTAAAATAATATATCAGATCAATAAAATCAATATCAAATTAAACTGAGCGCTCTTTGAAGGTTGGCGGTGAGTCAAAGCAACTCACGATAATTAATAACCAAACACAAATTTGGTGCTCGATTATTTTTATTATTTTTAAAAAAATTTTAAAAATAAAAAATAAAAATAAAAATCTGTCATAAAAATAAAAATTTAATTTTAGTACATTTATTCTAAAAAATTATTATTATTATTATTTTTATTGCTTATTAATGTATCATCTGTTTTGATAAAATCCGAAAAGGGCGTACCTGAAAGTAAAAAGGACACGATTTTACGGAGATTTCACCAAATTTTCATTTGACAGCGGTCCTTAAAAGGAAAATAAAAAGGGAAATGATTTTACGGAGAATCGGTTCTGTTTTCCACTGACAGCGGTCTTCACTTTGGTTTAGTCAGTGTCAGATTGCAGAAAAGTTTTTTAATTGAAAAAGAGTTGGGGAAAATAGGCAAACCCCTCCCGTTAGTCATGAAAGCGGGAAAGAGACCGCCGCACTTTGAGAGCCAAACGAACAGATGAAGGCATGGGCCAGGATGAAATACTTGTTACAGGACTTTCTCCGTCATGGTAAACAACAAGTCCGGCCTATGATTCACTGACGAATGTGATTGGGAATAAATAGAAGGGGAAAAAGTAACTATTATCTAAGAAGGCCGGGAAATCTATACAAAAACGATGGAAAAAGGTCACTTATTTTAAGGATTTTTCTGTTCGTGAATCATTTATCAAGCCCGGAATCTACAAATTGAAATTTAATTTTAATACGAATTAAAACACGGAACGAATCTCCAAGGCAAAGGGACATTGTCCACGATTCTGCAACGGGAAATGATAAAGAATTTTATTTATTTTATTTCAGGTCATCAAGTGACATTTTTTCCATGTTGCATTCCTTTCCACCGGTTTTTCATCCCAACGAAAATCGAATCCAAAAAAGGAAATCGAATAAGAAAAAATATTACCAAATTCCCGTTTTGAAAAATTGGAAAATTATAAATAAAATCTCCGATGAATGGAAATTTGTTTTAATCATCGCAATTATTTAACTTTGAAAATATAATAAATAATAATAAAAAAATTTTACAATTTTTTCATCCTGAAAATTGGTGTCTGACAAAATAATAAAATTATTATTTTAAAGAAATTAAATATAATAATAAAAATAAAAATAATACTAATGAAAATCTTAAGGAATATTATAAAAATATGAAAAAATCAATTTATTAACTGTCAACAAGTGATAATAATAATAATAAGCACTTCGAAGCGCAAAGAAAAAGATGGTGTACGGTGGTGTTTGATAATTGTGGTCGAGCATTGTTCTGCAGAAATATAAAAGACCATTTTTAAGAGCTAATTTCAGGTGAATCGATTCAGTTATGTACCTTTCCTATGTGACTGTTTCACGTGGTTTCAGCAACTCATAGTAGACTACTTCTAGGTAGTCCCACCAAATAAACAATAGAAGTTTGGCTGTGTACAATAGGCGAAGACGATTCCCCTGGAAAAACCAGAGGTTTTTTCTTTTAAAGTTACCTATTTTTAAAAGCCAGTAACGGTCTGGTGCAAAAATCCTTCGTTTTAAATCTTGCTAGGAAGGATACCACATTCTTGCCTTATATGAAATTTTTTGGTTTGTAATTTGAGTTTTCGCTATTTATTTGAAATATTAAAACAAAAAAGAACTTTGATATGTATATATTGATTAGCGATAATCATTAATGTAAAATGTAATGATTAAAAAATAAATTTCGATTAGATTGGAAATTTAGAGCTATTTAATAAATTGACCCCCCTTTCTATTTGTACACTTAATAATAATAATAATAATAATAATAATAATAATAATAATAAAAATAAATAATAATAATAATAATAATAATAATAATAAATAATAATAATAGTAATAATAATAATAATAATGAAAGGTAGATGCTGAATTAAATTAGGTGGTTAAGATAACTTAACTTCTTTATCCGTTAATTTTAATCTTAATTATCGAACATTGTTAGGCAACCAATCAGATTGATCTTGTGGGTGATTCGCAATTATGCTTAATAAAATACCGAATCATACAGTGCATTTCTCTAATGCTTCTCAATTTGTTCTCTTAAAATCTAAACTTAATCTGTAATTATAAAGTGGGTCACAGTCGTTATGTGGCACCAATCTATCAACGTATTTTTAACATGGCAATGGTTTGGGAAGGAGTTCAGTGAAGAGTTTCATCTAACTTTTTAAATTGGAAAACGTTTACCCATATTGTGTTATATAAGATTTGAAATTTTGAAGCAGTAATTTTTAAGACGTCTCCCACAATGGTTTAAGACATTAGGTTCATGTTTCGATTGTTTGGAAATCAATGTTGGAGAAGATCAAAATTCCTTTGAAATAGAAAAATAAAACTGGGTGTCCTGGATGATTTAATAACAGCTCTATCTTCTTATTACCATAAAAATGTCTTATTCTTCCACAGGTATTGCGGTTTCATTTGAAGTTCTTTTAAATGAACAGATAATGCTGCATTTTATTCTCCTACTGTTTCTACCGTTACCCAGGAGTTCCACATGATTTTATTCAATGTTTTGATTTATTGCAAGGGTACCAATTTAATCACCAATGATGATGTAAAGAACTCTATCTGAACTCTATCTCAAAACTTCAAATATTGGTTTAAAGGATCCATAAGTGACCAAGCACGACGCCTGTCTTTGATCTTTTGGTCTTCAAGGACCCTATCAGAGCTGTTTCCGATCGTTTTCGGCTGTGTCACAGGATTTGTCTTTGTGACTGAGAATAATTTCTGCAAGTATAATCCTAAAGTTTTAGAAAATAATCGCCAGGAATTGTTTGACTGTCGGATGTAAAACGACAACTTCCCTTTCCTTCGAATTGTTGGGTTGGCACGAAAGCAATTGGCGATTTTGTTGAAGAAACAAAAGACATGAAAGTCTATATGGAACATCATATTTTTAATAAGTCATTAATTGTCCAATTCTCTCAAGGACCTGTTGCCATCTTCCTCCATGAAAATCACTTATAAAACCTCTGCAAAAACCTACAACTCTGATTTGACCAATCTTCTTATAGTAAAGGTTTACACCAATCAATAGGTTTTGTATAAACCGAAACAAATTGAACTCTTTCAATTCCATTGCTATCTTCTTCATATAAATCTACCGGGAAACTTTCAATGACAGTCTCAGATAATTCTCTGGAAACGTGTCCCCTTCCTCTCAATAAACGGTATAAACTTATGTGACAGTCGTAAGACGAAACCGATACCAGCCCAGGATGTTTCGGACATAACTGTGCTTCATTGATCATATCTTGATCTAATTTCTTAGAGGATGACAGTTTGAGAATATAGAACAGGTTGAAAATGGATGTCGTGAATTTTTCCTTTTGAAAGATAAAGCATGGTACCGGAGTGTCATCGAACACCTGGCCCGTCGTTGGATTAAGACAGTTGAACATAATGGCCTTTATTTTTCTGAATAAAATTAGTTTGATTGGTCGATTCTTATCTCTGAGACATGCAAAGTATTTTTATTAAAAACGCACGAACTAATCAATCAACTCAATATAACGGCGAATACTTTGATCTTCTATCGAATTGTGTGGTGCTTGGTTTTCCTATTTCTGTAATCTACATGGATGTCTTTGGCAACTTCCCGTGAGTGTTTTCAGTGGGTCTATTTCTGTAATTATTTTCAACGAAACACTCTTCGTTCCTGATGTGTGTCCATCATAATCTTCTACTTTTGATATGTTATTACCAGCAAGAAAGTCTTCAAATCATCTGAGTGTGGTCTGGTCTGATGTTATTTGATCATCTCTTGTCTAGTTTACTTTTCCTGTTGCTTCCAAAGCATTGTGACCAATTTTGAATTCATGTGACAGGATGAATAAAAATTTTGGTTTTGAAAACATTCCTCTACCTTCTGAGTAATTTGATCGACTTTTTAACACGTTAGCCAACCAGGACAAGGTGTGTCTTTGATGTCGAAATTTCCAGAGCAAGATCGATGAAACCATTTACGGACTGTTTTATCCGAAATAACATTCATCGAAAGAATTTCTCAACATTGCAGCTGTACATGGTCATTCATAACAAATCAATTTAGGAAAGAGATTCTCCAGTTGGAGGATCGTTTAAGCATGTGTAATGATCTTAGGTGATGTTATACTGAATAGTAAAGTTATTTTTAAACATTAAAGTGCTCTTTCTTTGTCCGGTCATTCTTTTTTTGTTTATATATCAATGTTAATTTTGATTGGTTTAAAAATATTCGGAATTTTATTATTTTTTCGATCTTATTTTGCTGTGTTCTTTGAGATTCTTTTGAGCTATTTCCATTCTTCAGGAATATAAAATTTGTAAATAAATAATAATCAAAATATAAAATTTTAAAAATAAAAAATAATTATGTCCGATTTTAATTGGTTATAATTTTAACTAGAAAAATTCGCAAAAAATATTATTAGGTAAATAATTAAATAATATTGGGTCAAGGAATAAGTAATTCCGTATTTTGGTAATATATTTAAATCAATAAAGAAAAAGGAGGATTGAATATCAATGATTTGTATATTCTCCATCGGACTGGAGAATTTGTGACCATCCCTGAGATAGTACACCAATGCTTTCTCAGGATTCTCTCAGTCGAAAAGGCCGAGACCTGAGTCAATAGCGCAGTGTATAGTCTCGCATCTTCATGTTGAAAGATCAAATCTTTTTCCCTAAAAATAGACCACATATTTTGACTTAGTCTCTCTAGAATAGAGTTCGGCACTTACAGTGCTGTTATTTTTCAACAGTTCCTAATCCACAATGTAATGAATATCCCATCAAATAGGCAATGATTCATTTATATGGTGTGCATAAGATTTTACATTGGTCAGGGGTGCTTGATTAGGATTTAACCACTATCAATTTAATTTTCTGTTGACTTAAAGAATCCAATTCTCATCTCTAGTTATCAACAGGTGAAGAAATGGATCAGTTTGTAATCGGAAGCGCAGTGCAGCTCAACTGCTGGTTCTTTGAATTCTATTCTTGTTTGTCAGTTTCTACGTGACCGAAACACTCAGTTTGCTAATTTTCTCAAATAATTTCAAATGGTTTTCTGATCGCAACCGTATGTCTCGTATAAATTATATTTGATTTGATTCAATGTCTACTCAAAACATGTCATCATTTACTACAGTTCGAGCTCTTTGCCTTTGTCTACAAATTAAAATTACCATCTTCAACCTTTTTAAACCAGTTCTGGTATTGACGCACCTTAATGGAATCGTTCAAATGTAACGGCTCGTAAACCGAAAGAGTGTGCAGTGCCGAACACACAGCATTGTGAAATCGATAATTTTAGACCAGGAAATTTAAAGTTGTTCGAATAAATTTAATAAATATTTACAGATCAATACTTTTATAAAATCATCAATGAATCCAATGATTGCAAATTACTTTTTATTAATTAAACAAACTTACAAATATGATATTAATAAAATTGACAGTCACTCTTTCCTTTACCTGATAAATATAATATAATTATGAATAAATATAATTTCATCTTTATATATTTATTATGTCTAATAAATAAATATAAAATATTGGTCAACAAGCTTTGTCAATGTTATATTATTATTTATTATATTTTTAGTTCAAACCAAAGGGTATAATCAAGAAACTTCCTTATTCTCTTAGTAGGTACCAGATAACTTATCATCCTGATGGAGTCCAGGCAATTGTTCCGTGTCATTCCAAATAACATATTATGTATTAAAAGCCCCTCGCCACTGGTATTACCAATTGAGTATGCTTTCAGATATCCTTGGTCAGTAGAAGAGACGATAAAGCATCGTAAATGTTGAAATAGAGACGTATTAAGTAAGAGGCCTAAGGATCACTGAGCATTATGGAATTACATCATAATTACAAATAAAGAAGAGAAAATCTGTAAGACAGCTCTACACGTTCTAAATACTCAAAAACGAAGAAGGCAGATATAGTCAGTGAGCTCTAGTGGTCTCAGAAACCCTAGGAATATTATATTGAGCATTTCCACCAGTCTCAGTTTGGTCTACTCTTGACAAAGACCGACAAGAGCAAGAGAAAAAATCAGTTCCTGAAGAGAAGGAAGTAGAAGTCCTGTCGAAATGGAATGCAAAGAGGTTTTAGTGATTTTAGTTAATATAAAGAAGGTATCTCCATTCAGTGAAAATTATAGCTATGACTGAAACATATTATTTTTTTTTTATTTTTTTTTATTTTTTTTTTATTATTATTATTTTTATTATTATTTTTATTATTATTATTATTTTTATTATTATTATTATTACTATTATTATCATTATTATTATTTTTATTATCATTATTTTTATTATTTTTATTATCATTATTTTTATTTTTATTGTTAATATAATCACTAAATAATTCCGAAGAAGACTGTAAATAATAAGAATAAATGAAATGAAAAAGCTTTTATCAAGGTCAATTTTATTTATATTTTTATAATAATAATAATATAAATTTTATTAATAATTATTATAATGGTTGCTAAAACTCAATTAATAACATTAAGTATATTATATTTATATAATATTTCATATTTATATTATACTTTATGCCTTATTGCAACCAATAATCAAGGTCGTTCACTTTTAGGGCTAAGCCTAAATAAATTAAAATAGATTTCATATGGTATCACTCAAAGATCCCCAAGGGTCCGAAGATGGAGACAGATCCAATGTTTCATATTGATTTTCTGTGGGCACTGTGGCCACCATACGGGACCAATACTCGTGAATCTGTTGAACTGATTTTCCCAGCATCTCTTTTGAGATTTACCCTTAAGAATGGTACTATCAGTGTCGAAGGAGAACTGATTTGAAAGACAGGTGTCAAGATAAGGGGTATTACCCATTCAGCTTTATAAAGATAAGAAATGGTTAGTGAATGAAATGGTAACGTGTTTAATATCGACTAGGATCAGATCGGGACCAAAGAATCGGGGTATCAACCTTACAAAGATTGGATGGATAGGAACAGTCCTCAGTTTCCATTAATCCCATCAATCTTTCGACACTCCATGAATGCCTTTTTCTTAACATTCCTCTGTGCTTTACGATTGTCCTCCTCAGGGATGAACTCAGAATACCCACATTGCGGAACAGATCCCACGGGGGATGTAGCTGAGTTGGAACAAAACCGTGTGACCACCTTTGTCCGTCAATAAAACACTTTAACAATGAATGAATGGATCATTAATTTATTATTTATTATTTATTATTTATTATTTATTATTTATTATTTATTATTTATTATTTATTATTTATTATTTATTATTTATAATTAATAATGTATTAATAATGTTCAGAGTCTATATGAAATCCCTTTGTTCCGGTTCCATCTTACAATGAGGTTTAGAAGACAGTCTTAAAGGTATCACATTCATCTTCTCCCTGAAAGCTTTCCCAAGTGCAGTAAGAAACCCTGGCTTCAACAAGATGTTATTCCATTTGCAGAGGAGCGAATTTGGTGAAAGCTCTTTAACGAACCATTTTCATTAGTAAAGAATGTTGCCTAGGATGGATAACTGGTCGTGCCTCTCAGGGCAGCCCCTACAAGGGAGAGAGAGATGTTTGAGGTGGGAAAAAGGTCCAGATTCATCATCTTTTCTCAGTAGGAGGAAGGACAGCAGAGTTGCTGACCGTGATTCTAAGCAAAGGAGACAGATGACGACAAAGAATCATTCGTGGTCGCTGACAGAAGAAGCGTCTGGTTTGGCCGTCTTTCTTCGGAGAGCGTCGCCGGGGCGGAGACGAGTCGGGGTTGTAGGGGTACGGGACAATGAAAGATAAATCACTCACATGATACTGACAATTCCCTCGCCGGAGGCCTCGCTGGAGGCCAGGATGAGCAGCCACTGGAGAACACGGAAGAGGTGGAGCAAAATCATCGATTGCTTGGATCGGAATCAGGCAGCGCAATTAAGGACGAGCAACATTGACTGAAATCAAAGTCTGCTGTCAGTGGATCGAGCGGGCAGCAATAGTGGCTGGTGTCAGATCGATCAATAAGGGATTCGTTCCAATAATACGACATTTACGAAGCCGGCCTCCTCGCAGGCACATATTTCCCTGTCGCTTTGGCCTGTTGCCGTGTCCGGGCGCTGCCATTGGTCGGGCACGGTGTACACTGGCCTCCTCTCTGCCGTCATTGAATGGACGAACAGGTTCGACTGATTCGCAGTCGCAAATTCTTGCTGCTCCTCCACCAGGCTCTGGAGCGACCACGACGACCTCGACGACCTCAACGACGACAGCAACAAGTCCTCCACATCCGTGAGATCATTGACCATAAAAGGGATTTACCACTCTGGGTTCGTTGTCACCCTGAGAAACGGGTTGTGTTATCTGTTTTCTCTTTATCAGAGCTCCGATCACCTCAGTCATAAATCCCAACAATTCTCAGTGAGAAAGTCAATGGAAATGGTCGATATTAAACGGCTTTAATCAATCTCTGAAGTCGAAGAAGCCAACGATGAGGTCTGCGAAGAAACGGCGACTTTCCTTTCTGGAAGAAGAATGTCGAGAAACCGGGAAAAATGATCTGGTACCACCACATATCTCCTGCCACTTCGTTCTTACACAACCTGAGACCTGTCTCTATGCTTGTCTTTACAGTTCACAGATCTTGGACCTTTGGTAACTTTTAATAAAAATAATTAATATTGATAATAATAATAATAATAATAATAATAATAATAATAATAATAATAATAATAATAATAATAATAATAATA
>JBBMKC010170116.1:0-15401 GCA_037834085.1 Bipalium vagum | reverse complement strand
TATTAAGCGGGCAAAAGTCTATTACTTTATTGGGGTTAGATAAATGTTTTTCGTTGTACCGTGATATTAAACAGGTCATGATATTAAGCGAGGTGATATTAAACGGGTTACATTGTATTATGAATTTGGTAAAATTTATATCTCTTCATAAAAGTACGATAAAACATGAAAAAATAAACAATGGAAAAAATTATGAAAACAACGAGAAAACGTAAAAACAAAGAATAAAAAAGTACAACATAAGAATATTAAAGATGTTTTAATTATTCTTAAAATTTAACAAAATGATTCAAGTTCTTTTAAAAAGGGAGAAGATGTACAAAAAGCTATCACAAATAATAAATTTTTAAATAAATTTACAACAGGAAAATATCCAGGACATTTAAAGCCTTTAAACTCAAACGTTTAAAATCTGTAAACGCCTTTAATAAAAAATCTGTTCACTCCAATATGTAATTGATTTTCAAATTTCACTTGCTTATAGTTTAATTAAATAGAAACTAGAATATTTATGAAAATTTTGTTAAAGAAATATTAAACTCCATACAATGATCTAACAGAACAATTTTTATAAAAAAAGGTTTAAATATTTGAAGTTATAATTATTCGATATTTTTAATATTCGAACCTTAATATCTCGAAAAACGATGATAAATATAAAAATATCTTTTGAGACTTGAAAACGTGATAAAGCTCTTTCGAATGAGATATGTTTCATTTTTATTTGATCCATTAATTAAAAAAATAAAGTTCAAAATATAATATGTATTTTTTATTTATTATTAATTATTTATAAAAAAATTGAAAATAATAAAAATAAAAGGTGAAGTTCTATCTTTAATTCAAATCCTAGGAGCATTTTTGCAGGTATAGATGCAGCTGGTTGAGCAGCCTGTGAAATTGCCATATTTGTACAAAAGGCATATGAAGCACAAAAACAGATTTAGATAAAGAAGTTGGAAAATGAAAATTAAAGGAAGGGTGCTAAAACTGTGTGTGAATTAAAAACAAAAGAAGTAACAATTCGGATAATTTTATACTTTGGCCATCCTAAAGAAACTGAGCTATATTTTGATCAATATTTTGGAAAGTACATCAGAGGCCTACACAGCTTTCTAGGAATATATAATTACTACAGAAAATTTATAAAGCAATATGCAGTGAAAGCAGGGACGTTTGTATAATGAATGCTAAAAAGTTGGAATGGAATCAGGCTGCGGAAGAACTAATTGAAGGCCTAAAGATAGCAATCACAACAAGTCCTATTTTGAGCTTTCCGATCGACAAAAGGGATTTATTTTGAACACCGAAGCATGTTTTGGAGAAATAGGATCAGTCCTGGCACAAATAGGTGAACATGAGCCGGGAAGAGAAATAGCGAACGAGTCACATTCGCACAATAGCCATGAAATAGATTACTGTGTCATACAGAAAGAATTACTGTCGATTTTCTATTTTTCTAAAATTTTAATCATTATCAATGTAGGAGAAAATTCTTAATCAGAACCGATCAGAAGGGAATCACATTCATGTTGGAAACAATAAAGCGATATTAGCACAGTTCTAGAACTGGTTGAATTATTTTAGCAGTTTAGATATACAATTGAAAAAAGAGAACTACACGGCAATACAGATATGTTATCAGGAAAAGAATGTTTGAGAAAGCATACCATGCTAGACTAAACACGAGGATGCAAAGTTGGAAAAGATACGAACAAAAAGATTAAATGTGATAACAGTAAACGATGATTCTTCGGGTCATTGGATGAGTGAGGAGAAGGCAGAGAAAAAGATCCGAGAGATGCACAATCAGTTAACACAAGTATACCGATACCTAGAAGATAGATGCAAAATTTAAAAATTTGCTACAAAGAGGATGTTAAATTTAACCTGCAGGTATCAGGAGAACAGAGTCAAATGGTGTTAGGAAAACAGAACAAGAAGAAGGTATAACTGGATTTTTGGCGATGAGACCAGATTTAGATTTATAATATGAAAGGAAAACGCTATGCCAAGACTAGATCTAAGGTATGTGCTGCGAAATGTGGACCATCATTAATGACATGGAGTGCCATTAGCTCTACAGGGAAGTTAAAACTACACTAAACTAAAGCCAAGAATATCAAGAAATATTGACAGAGGCTAAAATTAAAAACTCATCAACCGAAATCAATAGTCTTACAACAAGATGGATTAAAAAGTCATTCCTGAAAGTCAACACCTGGGTGGTTGGAAGAAATAAATAGTCAATATCCTTATGGCTAGCTTACTGCGCTGACCTCAATCCCATTGAAAATTGAGGTATGAAAAAAAAACTAAAGAATGTGGAACATTTACCGTTTGTTATACAAGAAAATTTGGAAAGAATCTCTGTTGAAACAATCAAGTCATTAATTCAAAGCATTGTAAGAAAAACTGAATGCTATCTTCAGAAAAAAGGGGAACAAATTAAATATTATTAATTATTGTCTTATTGAAATAAATGTATGTGAAATATTGATAGTTTTATTTTTTTCAAATTAAAGTCTATTTGCTTTATAAAATGATAAAAACAAACACCGCCACTTTTTATTGTGACAACTACAACAAATTTATTTTTGAACAGATACAATATATATATATATGATTGGACCTTATCAATTCCTAAGACTTAATTTTGTAGGGTAAAGTAACAAAATAATTTTTATGTAAAGGAATGATTTAGAGTAAAAATGAGATAATAAATAAATATAAAAAGTTACAATTAAATAAAATTCTTCGTCGAAAAAAGAACAATATTTTATTAATACACAAAAGAGAATTACAACCAATTTCATTTCATCAATTCTTCTACCATTTACAGGTTGCGATCACTTTAGTTGTCCTAGAATGAATTGAAAGGTTTAAATAATATGTTTAATCAAATTTGACACTTACTTCTTTGAGTTCTTTTTGATCTTCCAGAATTTCCTTCTTGGTGGCACATTCAAACATGTAATCTTCATAGATGGGATCACATCTTTTGTGGAAAGCTCCTTGGGATCCTTTGCATTTCTTTCCGAATTTGTAGTACAACACTCCACATGTGGTGGTATCCTCCTTTCCTTTGCACTGTTTCTTCAGAGCCTTGTATCCATTGCTGCAAAAAGCATCAGTGACTTTGTAATCCTTATCACACTGTTTTGCCTGTGGAATCAAGACATTCATGCAATGGTCAGAAGGTGGAACCCATTTAGCATGGCAAACAACGACAGAGACAAGACAAAGAACCAAAATTGATAAATTGTTCATTGCTATTGTTATATAAAACCTGTATAGTAGAGCCCTTTTATACTGAACAGATCATTGGCGTTTGTAATATAAATCCGTAGGAGAGTAGTTAATTTTTCATTGACCACGTTTTTTATGGTGGATTTGACGTTATATTTTTACTACTTTTTTTATAAAGAAACTAAAATGATGTACTTTTATATATATTATTTTTGAAAATAAAATAAAAATAAAATGTCTTTCTCATGAAAAGGAAATCAAAGTTTACAATTTGTATTTATATATTATTTTTACTTCGACCAATAATAAATAAGAGAAATGATTGAGAAATATAATACAATAATAAAACCCTTTCAAGGAAGACATATTAATGAATATTTTTCATCTAAAAATAATATTTCATTCTGTATAATTATTTTTTAATGGAAGGTCAAATTTAACTGTGTGGACTTAAATTGGATTCGTTTGGAGAAATGGAGAGTTGGGATTTATAAACATTTATTTTTTCAGTGTTATATATAATTAACACTGTTATATTTACTTAAAAAGTCAAATTTTTTCTACGGTTTTCTTTTTTCTTGAGGTTTTTTAATTTAGTTTTATATGATCTCAATTTGGTCATTGAAGTTTTTTTCCTAAAAATACTTTCGTAAATAACACTACTGCACAAATTTAAATGCATTTTGTTTCGAAGACGGCATTATGATAATATATTGTATTTTTACAACCGATTATGAATATGAAGTCCGTTTATCTGTAAAACCTCTGGTTCAGGCCAAAATACATTTTATAAGATAATGAGAAAAATACTTAATATTAACAAAAAATTAATTTTATTTACAATTAACGTTTTACTTTGAGATTTTCTACTATGAATAATTGTGTCATTGTTACGCTTTAGGAGCAGTAGTCTTCCACTGCTCTGACACCTCTATGTTCTGCGAAATAATCCCGGACTTGGATCCTATTCCTAACTAAATTGTACTGATCATCCGAAATATAATTGAATAATAAAAACTTTTCAAGAACAACATCCTAATGAATTGGTCCACCTAAGAAACATATTTCATTCGGAATAATTATTTTTTATTGTTCACGATGAAAAGCAGTCGTTATAAAACTAATATAAAAACTAAGACAAAGAGTATTGTAATAAAACTTTTTATTTTAAACAGATCATATACAGAAAACAAATTCTATTCATATATTTAACAAAGTATCTTAACTCCTAGCAACCTGTGTACAATC
The DNA here is from genome assembly GCA_037834085.1 of Bipalium vagum. Taxonomy (NCBI): domain Eukaryota; kingdom Metazoa; phylum Platyhelminthes; order Tricladida; family Geoplanidae; genus Bipalium; species Bipalium vagum. The sequence continues at coordinate 10,904 of JBBMKC010170116.1, read as the reverse complement.
ATTCTAGTTACCATGTCTAGTGATTTCTTCCACTTTCTTTTAAAGTCTACATCATTTTTCACACAGTCCTGGGTGTTATTTAAGTACCCTTTTACAATTGCCCAATATTTTTTTATTGGTCGTAGTTCTGGGAAGTTAGTAGGGCTGGTTTTTCGAGAAAAAAATTCAAATTATTTTTTTGTACCATTCTAATATATCTTTAGCATAATCAGAACTTGCAAGATCAGATCAGAACAAAGTTAGACAATCATGCTTATTAATAAAAGGCAATAAACATTTTGAAGGCACTTTTTGATGAAGTTTATTAGATTCATTGTTCCAGTTTTGACGAAACTTTTAGATTTTTCCACATGTACCTTGGCACATGAGGTATTTTTTTGGGAATTTTAAGAGTATGAGGAGGCTAATCAGACTTGGGGAATTTTTAATTATTTATTTTAATTATTTTGAAATATTTAAAAAGTATGATCGAAATTTTTAAAATAAACTTTTTCATCTTATAGAATGTTTCTGAAGAAATTTGAGTGAATTATACATTTTTAAATGTTTTTGTATTTTTTATGTCATGATAATACATTGGTGGCCATTAAATAGTACCCAAAATAGAAATTCAATATGTACATCTGTAAATCGACAAAATCATTTTGTTTTTAATAATTATTAGATTATCATATTATAACATGTTTATTTTATTTTTACTTTTATGGCACGTGGCAAAGATTTAAATAATTTTCAAAAAGGCCAAACTTATACTTTTCATACTTCTGCCAATTTTTCAAATATCAAAATTTCAGAGGTTTCTGAAATGTCAATAAATACAATAAAAAATTTCCTTGAAAGATCACGACTGCGTCTACAAAACGAATGAATTGCAAACTACCTATGCAAACTACTGAAGAAGAAGATGCAAAAGGTTTTCAGTTAAGCATGAATAATCACTTTCTAACTGCTGTGGATATATTAAAAAAGCTCATCCAAATCTATCCCTTAGAACAGTTAGACGTTGTTTATTTAATGTTGTTTTAATTTCCTGGTCAAAATGAAATAAAGTTTTTTTTGGATGATTGAAGTAAAACTGTTCTTCCATACCGCAGAGTTGAAAGTGTAATGCAATGTCGTGGATGCTACACTCGTTACTAACAATCTTAAAATTTTCCATATTGTATATTGCGTATTTTAATAAAGTTTATGAATTCTGATTCATTTATCAAATTTTACAACATTTTGTTTCTGAATATAAACCCTTTCTCAATCGGGTACTATTTAATGGTCACCACTGTATATGGTATGTTGATTTACTGTTTTAATACAAGTCATATTAGATAATTTTTTTGTTTAATCAAACTAATGTTAATAAATTTGTCGGCTACTGAAATTTATATTCAAAAATTAATAGCGGAGAAGTATTTTCAAGGCAACTATTCTTCAATGCAATATCGCCAAGCAATTAAAATGTTTCGGCCAATTATCATAAAACTTTGACCAGCGACAGAAAAAAGAGTTCTGGTAGAAAATCAGAAAATTAGAAAAATCAGCAGTAAAATCAGGAAATTATAAAGAAAATGACAAGAAAATTTCAAAGAAATCTTAACCTATTGGTATGCACCGTGTCGAATAAAGTAGGAAAGTCAACATCAACTGTCCACTGCAATAAATTTCGGGCTGAACTAAAAACATTTAAAGTGCAAAAATCCAAGCCAAAGATGAAACTAAAGTAGTTGTCAAAAAACGAGTTAGAAAGTTTGAATGCTGTATTTTGGATGGCAAAGTATACTGTGTCGCTTACTTCAATCAAATTCTAGAACAGGAATTTATGTTGGAACACAAAGAGGATTGGTAGCACCAACATATAAAAATAGAAAAGTATTAAAGTTTCCTTCAAAATATTTTGTGGCAAGCAATATTTTCATGGTAATGAAAAAGTAAAGAATTTGTGCATAAAGGAACAATCAATATCGAGATTTACGTTAAGGAGTGTCAAGAAGAACGATTGGTTGCATTTATGGAGTTCCATAGTTTTCTTGTAATATTTTGACCAGATTTGGTAACTTGAAATTACAGAATACAAGCTCAAGAGTTGTACAGCAAGAATAATATCAACGTAGTTCCAAAAGAAGTCAATGTACCAAAATTTCCGGAATTTTTTTAATCAGGATCAGGAGCAACAGTGAATTTGTAGAACTTGGATCCTCTATTCTGCTTCACTTTTGGATATATGACTTAGATGTCTTACATTTTATTCTACATCACGTACTGAAAGCAATGGATTTTTCTTAAACGCACAGATGACCTTGTTTGCTAAATTGGTATCAATTGGATTTGCTTTCTAACCTGAAACTGCCTTCCAAACAGTAGTAAAAGTTTTCTTGTAGTTTGAAATAACTTTTCGAACGGTTGATTTTGCAACTCCAACTTCTTTAGATATCTTTGAATATTAAGCAGCTGGAATATTTTCATTGTTTAAGACAAAATTATTTTTCTCATTTCAATTTGTTTATCCATTTCGTTGTTAATATTTATTGAACTACAAAATCAATAATTTATTTAGATAATTTGAAAAATAAAGAATTTAATTTATAAAAATAATGGTATTAGAGCGACCTATTAAAAAGTTATCACAGTTAACTTGCAACCACTTTTCATCATTCAGAAACTTTAAGATATCAAATTGAATTGTGGGGACTCAAATAGGATTTGTTTGGAGAAATGAAGAGTTGAGATTTATAAATAATTACTATTTTAGTGTTAAAATAAATATCCAATTGAATCTTGACGACTGATATATTTAATCAAAAAGCAAATTATTTTCTACGATACTCTTTTTCTTGAGGTTTCTTAATTTAGTTTTGTATGATCTCAATTTGGTTATTGTAGTTTTTTTATCTGGACCAGGCATTTCCTTAAAATACGTTCGTACATGATTATTATATATTTGTACATGTTTAAAGGTATTCAGAATTTTTGATAATTTATTCTTTGCATTTATAAACTTATTTATAACCAATCTCAAGGTCGAATGATTTAACTTCTTGAAAATTTTTTAGTCATGGAGGAAAATATACTAGGGAATATTAAGCATCTCTATGTTCATCAAGCCACGCAGAGAATATTTTTGAAAGTGAGACAAAAAGCATCACATTCTACCAAAGAGTGAAGTTTAGAAATAACTATCATCGTGTTAGTCCAGAGAACCTCCAACCTATCATTCAATCAAGTAAAAAGGCCACAAAAGAGGCTCCATTAATAATAACATAAAAATATAAAGACTAATACATTGTCTGGCTAACGACAAAGGGATCGCTGTAATCTCCCGTTGATTCGATAATATTTGTTTCTTTTTCTTAATGTTTTGCTTAACCTTCCAGGTCAATAACATTTTCGTTGATATTGAAAATCAAAATTATATTACAATTTTCTTTATTATTTGTCCATTTATTGATTATTGACAAACATTAGTTCGTGATCCACTGATAAATATTAGGTATTGTGAAAAATTGTATACTGTTATATAAATAAAGATCAATGCGATGAATGATCGTTACACCGATTAATAGTAAAGGAGTCAGATTATAGAATGTATTATATCGTTAACTTTATCATCAGAGAATAAAGAATTGACACTATAACTTAATATTTCACTAATTTGTGGTTACTTCTTGATAGCCAATTCTCACTATTTTTTCCGCCGAAAATGAAATAAATAATAAGTTTCGGTTTTGAACGAATATAAAAAACTTATGACATTTGACCTTAACACCTCCTAAGAATTAATGTTTTTAGAGTAAAGAAAAAATAATTTTTAGATGAAGGAATGATTTTAAGTATAAATGAGAAAATAAATAAATATTAAAAAGTGCAATTAAATAAAATTCTTCGACAAAATAAAGAACAATAATTTATTAATTAACAAAAGTGAATTACAACAAATTTCATTTCATGAATTCTCCAACCATTTACAGGTTGCAATCACTTTAGTTGTCCTAGAATGAATTGGGATGTATAAATAATTAATTTAATCAAATTTGAAACTTACTTCTTTCAGTTCTTTTTGATCTTCCAGAATTTCCTTCTTGGTGGCACATTCAAACATGTAATCTTCATAGATGGGATCACATCTTTTGTGGAAAGCTCCTTGGGATGCTTTGCATTTCTTTCCGAATTTGTAGTACAACACTCCACATGTCGTAGTATCCTCCTTTCCTTTGCACTGTTTCTTCAGAGCCTTGTATCCATTGCTGCAAAATGCATCAGTGACTTTGTAATCCTTATCACATTGTTTTGCCTGTGGAATCAAGACATTCATACAATGGTCAGATGGTGGAACCCATTTTGCTGAGCAAACAACGAAAGACAAAAGACAAAGAGCCAAAATTGATAAACTGTTCATTGTTATTGTAATATACAAGATTGTAGTCACGCAGTCTTTTTATACTGCGATGGCCTTTTTAATACTTCAATATAAATCTGTAGGAGAGAAGATAAATTTTCAATGACCACGCTATTTAAATGATCACATGTTTTTTATTACTTTTATTATTATATATAAATTATTAATCGAAAATAATGAGAAACATAAAAATATTTGAAAATAGTTAAATTTAATAAATTAACTTTAATAAAATGGACAATTTTCTTTTCATATTCTGCATAAGCTAACGAATAATTATCCTTATTAAATGAAAATCGGAATTTTTTATTAAGCTTTATTTAATTAATTTTTCCACGCATCATAAAATAATTAAAAGAAAAGGATAATTTAATGTTATTATTAAAAATAAAATTAATTATAAAAAAAATGGTATAAAAATCGATAATTTAGAGTCACAGAACCTTTTCAATTAAGGTACTTAGAATAAATTTATAAATATTATTAGATTGCATATATATTATTTACATAATATTGATTTAATTTGGAATTAATAAATCTTTAGAAAATGTTAGATCAAGAATATAGTGAGCGTACTTGTTTGTTACACGATTCCAAACAAGGTAAAATGACCGCCGAATCACATTGAGTTTTGTGTCAGTTATACTCGGAGATAATGTTTACGTATTATACCAATATCAGCGGTGGCTTAGGCATTTTCAAGATGGTGATAAAAGTCTTAAAGTCGAAAAATATCAATATCGTCCCCACGTTGTGGATAACGAAGTATTTTAGGAATCCATCAAATGGAACCCTCCCAAACTGCTAGTTAGGTTGCAAAAATGTGGTTGGACTCATAGTAATATTGAAAACCATCTGTAAACAATTTGTAAAGTAATCATGACAATCAAAACCGACTCCAAATTCAAATATTCATGGATTCAAGGTCAGACTTTTTGTATGATGGAACAGCAAAGGTTTGGTAAATCTTGAGTTGGTGGATTAGAGTAATAAGATATACATACTTCCAAAACAAAATTTCTCCATGACAATCCTCGTCTGCACATTGTAAAGATTACCCAACAAAAAATCAAGGAACTTGGCTGGACACTTTCATACCTTTCCCTTTTAGGCCATACCTAATCTTATCGGATTACCATCTAATAAGATTAATACAGTATTCTTTGAACAATAACAATTTTAAAACAATGAAGAGGTCAATATATGATTGTCACAGTATTTTGAAACACAACCAGAAGAATTTTATAAGAACGACATTCTTTATTTGCGTCAAAGATGAAAATGAGTCATCGACAATAATGGAGAATATCTTTTGGCTTGAACCTACTTTATTGTCGCTTCTCAAATCAGTTTTGTTTCTGATAAACAAAAATTGACTTTCACATTTGGCCTATGAAACAATTAAATTATTATCATTAAATAATTTTCATTTCATATTATTTTCTCACAGTTCTCTTTTTATTTTATTATGAAAACATATTTAGATTGTCTTTGCTTTCATTATTCCTTATGAACTACGTTTAGTGTCCTTTTGATAACGATCAACATTTCACTTATGAGAATACAATCAAAAGATATTGATTATTATAATATACCATGTCGTATAGTATACCATGTGTATCAAAAGAAGACACGTAACAGAGTTACAAGGTTCAGGAAATGTGTTAAGGGTCGACATGGTTTAATATGATACATTGTATATTCTTTTTTTTATAAAAATATAATGAATAATTTACGCAATTATTTGTTTAAAACTCTTTATTTTAATTTAATTTTTTTTCTTGTTTTAATCGTAATCTCTTTTTAAGAAATCGCTTAAATTACTCTTTTTTATAGTTGATTTATTTTGTTCAGTTATTTTCTCTAAACAAAGAATGCTATTTAATTTTTTTGTTTAAATCGATTCAATATTCGTCTCTTTTCTCAAAAAAAAACATTATTTATTATTTATTTTGTATATTTAGAAAATAAAATATTAAAACCACTTAGACGTACAAGAACTTCACATGTTCAGTTACTTTATTATCAAAGATTAAACCTTATGATGATGACGGTAAACTTGTTTTCAAATATAAATAATATTTTTGTTTCACATTGAAAGAATAAATAAAATAAATATATTTTCATTGAGATCTTACAAAGGAAGTGTTGAGCATATTTTGATGGAAAGATAATCTATATAATTATAATTATGAAAAATATTAATAATTATTAATATTCTTTCATTTCTTTTTCTTTTTAAATTAACCATTAATTCACAGGCCTTTATTGCAGTGGATGCAGTAATACAGGCAATGTGTGGTCAGTTTCATCATTAAAATCGTGGTTTGATCAATCCTACATAGTTTCACCAAATAGCCAAAGTATCCGTAAAGTATAAAAGACATTACAGTGTTACAATAGTATTTCACTGAAAAACGATGAACAATTTATCAATTTTGGCTCTGTGTCTTGTCTCTTTTGTTTGCTCGGCAAAATGGGTTCCACCTTCTGACCATTGCATGAATGTCTTGATTCCACAGGCAAAACAATGTGATAAGGATTATAAAGTCACTGATGCATTTTGCAGCAATGGATACAAGGCTCTGAAGAAACAGTGCAAAGGAAAGGAGGATACCACCACGTGTGGAGTGTTGTACTATAAATTTGGAAAGAAATGCAAAGCATCCCAAGGAGCTTTCCACAAAAGATGTGATCCCATCTATGAAGAGTACATGTTTGAATGTGCCACCAAGAAAGAAATAGAGGAAGATCAAAAAGAACTGAAAGAAGTAAGCGAAAATTTTAATTAAATTATTTCCTTTTAATTAAATGTCCTTCTAGGAATAACAGAGTAATCTGATACTGAGAACAAATACCTGAAGGCCAGGTATAAAAGCAATAAAATGTGATCCATGTTTAATTATTTTGCAATTTACCTTTGTTTTTGAAATAAAACTCATTTTTAGTTTGATAATTGAAAATGTACCATTTTATGAGGGGTTAGATTGAGACCATGGGGTCTATAAATATTATGATTAAAATAGGGGTGCACATTAATTTTAGAGGTACTTATACAAAAATCTGCAATAAGAAAAGGGACATAAAATTTTCCCACGTAACCTGATAATTATGACATCATCGTTTTTCATTAAAAATTAAAAAATTTCAAATCAATGCACACATTTAATATATTATAATTTGATTGGTTAATTATTTTATTGACAAAATATTATAAATATTTAAAATTTAATTATTAATAAATTATTTTAAATTATATATTATGTGCTATAAAATTTAATAATATTTATTAATAGAATTTATTATTTAATACAAAATTATAAAAATTTTAATACATATGTATACCACTTAAGTCTGTTTTTATATAAGTAACATTATCAGTCATTTTATTCTAAAATAAAACTAATGCTAAAACTGATAATAAAATCGAAAATAAATAAATATATAATTGATTTATCATTTATATATACTACGAAATATCTTGATTAATAATTATTCATTATAACTTTAATTTTTTTTTAATAATTATCAAATGGGGGGATAATTTTGGTGCACAGTATATTATAATAATGTAGAATTATCTTTCTTTAACAGCTAAACGTCTCCTGAATACAGTCAACCCTGTCTATTTTTTGTTTTCGGTAGAAAATGTTTTGAAGAAAGTGAAAAATTGACAGGGAAAATAAAATTTCTTATAGAAATGTTAAAATAATCATTGTAACAAATCTTTATTTATTCACAACATTAAGCTAGTCTATAATTTTTTGTCTACATGTTTTTGGACATATTTTTAAAATCTCTAAAATCGCCCAAGTACCCGATAGACGCTTCAGCCCTTGCCACATGGATTGAGGCTTCATCCTCAACTAAACGTACTACCACCCCATGACTCAAAAAGCTCAATATTTTGCAAATAATCCTTGATTAATGTCATCATTCTTACTTTTAATCAAACTTCTCTTTTGTTTTTAATTTGTTTGAGCCGTCTTTGTAATTTTATGTTTTGCTTCGCAATAATTTGATACTCATTTCGCTAAAATTTGTATATTGAATTGAATTGAGAACTGTGAGACCATTTCTACGGAGGACTTTCCTCTATTTTTCTCCAAATAATTTCCTTCTGTTTTCTGTTGAGTATTAATACCGGTTTTCTTCGAAATATGACTCTCCGAAAAAAGGATTGTGGTGTTATTTTTGTCGTTTTCAATTAAAAAAAAATTTATTTTCAGTCCATAAAAAATTTGTTACTTGTTTGAAACATTTGAACATATTTTTTTACTAAAGTTTATATTTTGTAATCCTCTTTTTAAAAAATTATAAGATTTTTTGATTTTTTATTTTTAACAGTGCATAGAAAGTCGTACAACATAAAAGATAAGCTCAAAGCTCCTGAACGTTTAAGGAAAAAACAATAATAGTGATAGAACAGCAAGAGATTTTTGTATAGCAAATAAGATACTGCGGAACTGGAAAAGCAGGAGAATAAGACATGTGAAGTGGGAAATAAACCAACAGCCTTTCAAATGGGATCCACGAGAATAGCATTCTTTGTTGAGCTAGAAGAAGACCTTAGGGCCTGGTTAACTAAAGAACGTAAGATTAACAAACGACAAATTACTTGCAATACGCTACGTGAACAAACAATTAAAATTGCCTTTTCTCTCTCAACAACTAATTTTATCGGAAATAGCAGGTGGATAAAAACATTTATGAGGAGAAATAATTTCTCTGTTTGAAAAATTACTAGCGTTGAGAAGAAGATAATCAATTGATGAAACAAGTATATACATAATTATTTCGAGATTTTCAAACTGAAATAGACAAATATATCTCCAATTAATATGTATGTGTAACATGGATGAAACGTCGATGTATATAGACATGATGAATTCTGGGACAATATTATTTAAAGGTGAGAAGAATACAGAAGCAATAACGACAAACCACCAAAAAACTAGATTTAAAGTAGTATTGACAATCAGTCTTGCGAGGAATATTCTTTGATATATGTTTCTTCTAGAGAGACTACAAATTCACCGAAATTCCAAATCCCAAGAAAAATAAAGGTTTCTACACATAGGTCTGGCACTATGAGTGTGCTGTCCAGTGTATTTGGAAGCAATAGATAGAGACACATGTATGGGACAACTTTCTTAGATCAGATAGACCGTGATTAACAAGCAATAGAGATGATCGCGTGTTAGTCATAAAGATAAAGAATAATAATTTTGTCCCACACACATTATAATTATTATAAATTAAATAAGATAAAAATCAAAGAAAAATTATGTAGCAGCAAAGTTTCCAGTTCTATTATCTGCAGAAACACAGACGTGGTCTACAACTTATCTGCTAATCTAAACAAATATTGTTGAGAATTCATCTGCCGCCGTTCCACAGATATTGTCAGTTACAATGGACCAAAGAGTGCATAAATTAAGTATTTGAGGAATATTAATTTTTCAGATGAGTCACGTTTTAACAAAGACTTTTATGATCGAAGAGTTTGAATGCATAGCAAGATTTCTGAAAGGTTTAATGAAGAGTTCATTACACAGCATGATTGAGATAGTCTTATGACATGGGGAGCTATCGGTTGCGGTTTCCGATCTAAATTTATTTTTATTGATTTGAAGAAATTTTAGATCTTGAGGTTTTTACCATTGTTGCATGAAAAACCAAGCCTGATGTGTATGCACGATAACGCAAGGCCACATATCGCAATTATCTCGAAATCACTCCTAAAAACCAAGGTATTGTAATGTTTTCATGGCAGCCAAGCTCTCCAAATTTGAACCCAATAAAGCATGTGTGGACATCCGGGGCAGGCAAGTGTCTTCAAAATATGACTGTGTACCAGCAACTCCACTACAACTTCGTCAGTGCCTCAGTAAGTAATGGAATGAACTAACTCATGAGGAATGTTTGTGTTTAATTGAATTAATGCCGAAAAGGATCAATAAATGCACATCCAAAAATGAGGCCACAAATGCTATTAGCAATGCTTGTGAAAAATTCTTGTGAAAATATTGATTGTTTTTACCTGCCTAAGACTTTTGACGATGATTATAATAACCGAAAAGACTTTCCGGACAATCTTATTGTTAAAATAGTTGTTTATTCCATGGTTATAAGAATATGTAGATTAAATATGTTGTAGAACATTTGGTTGACCACACAATTTTTATATATCCTTGACAAAAGAAATTTGCTGATGAAAATAAATGAACGAGTATGAAATATCAGTATATTACTGTCTTGTTTTAATGCATTAAAATAATAATAATGATAAAGATTTATTTTAGATATTTTATATGTATATTATATATAGGGCAGTTACTGAAACACCGTCAGAATTTCGAATATAAATTCACGAAATGAAATAATAAAAATAATAATTATTTTAATAAAAAAAGTAAAATAAATATATTTAAATTAAATAATGATTAATAAACTTTTGCTTTTAAAATTTACATAATTTAAGGTATTTATTTTATGATTGCCAGTCTATAATAAT
>JBBMKC010170007.1:0-15401 GCA_037834085.1 Bipalium vagum | reverse complement strand
TATTTGTGTCGTGTCCTGAGTCGATAGTGTAAGGGTTGGGGAACATTTCAGACATTTATTGTGATCCCAGACTTTTGGATTATCTTTTTGAATTTTCAGTGTATTGTATTTTTATTTTCGTGTGATATAAATACAAGTATTGCTTTCCTGATTGTTTTGATTTGTACCACCTAAGATTTTGGAGTCATGTTTAAATTTGATACCTTAAATATACGAACATATATATCGATGGAACCTAAGCCCGAAAGTCTACAATCGACGAGAAATTTTCGTTCTGCTTATGTTGACACCTGTAATCTTTTCGAACTCTGAGAATAGGAAACGTCTTGATAATTTTCAATTTTTCAAAGCCAACATTTTTAAAACATCTGCCATCTCTTGGCGTCGTTTTCAATGACCTACCAATATCTTTTGTTCTGCTTACAGTCTCAGTTGTACATTCTTTTAAAATAATCTTCCGAACAGCAATAATATTTTTCCAATATCATCCTACTTATATGTCTATAGGAAATCCCTGAGTCGCGAAATGCGCATACCTTTGATCGCTTTTTATTTCATAATTTATAGCCACGTGTGAAATTCATTATTTTCCATCTCCTAACCATAAGATAAAGATACTTTATGATGAATTTTAAAAAAATCTTACTTCAGTATTATAAAAATAAAACAAAATGTCAAATTTTGTTTTTGCTTTTTTCAAACCAAATAATTTGAATGTTAAACGATTTTCATTTTGTAGTATAATTAAACAACACTATTAAACTTATTTCAATTATATTTCATCTAAAAACTTAAGTAACCTTTAATAAATACCTAAAGTAATATTATTATTCTTGCGGACAACTAAAAAAAACACACCTTTACTTAAAAGTTGTATCCCAACACTATTCTATATGAAATTAATTTTTAAATTTGTGCACTGGCTCTAGTCACTAATGTTCTACAACATGCAATAAACTGTTTCTGATTATTTTTAAAATTGTTAATTTTATAGCATCTTAAATAACAAATTATTGAAAATTTTAAGGTGTTACCTTTTTTATGGACCGTAGTGTATATATATACTACCGCCTAAAAGTTTGGATACATTACCAAAAACTAAATAATTTTTGATTTTTCTAAAGTACTTGTATGTAGAAGCTTTTTCGATAGAAACTTTTTCGTAAAACAGAGAATTTTAGCTGACTATCCCAGTTTTAAGCCTATGACATAGGCCTGACAGGAAAAATGATATGACAGAACATTTTGAATTACACTCAATATCCGAGTCCAATTTCTTTTTTACAAATAACTTTTCTGTAATCCTGTACAAGTAGTTTTTTAAGAGTCTATGAACCTTTTCAATAAAGTTAAATTAATTGTGCATATATATTTATGTCAATAATATCCATATTATTTGTCTATTCTTTTTGATTACTGTGGTCTATTTTGAAAATATGTACAAGGTTCCGATTGAAATTGAAATGCCGATTGATAAACGTGGTATTATTATTGTCTTAGAAGGTGAAGGATTATCCATTTCAACAAATTTCGATAAAAGTACAGGTTTGCTTTAAAAAGATACAGTGTACTATCGCCAGATTCAAAAACACCCACTCAAATAAGGACTACAGTCGATCAGGACACCAAAAAGTTACCAAACCGTGGTAAGATGAATATTTATGCTTACCAGTAATAAAGCATACCAGACGATAAACTGCGCCACAAATACATTTCATTCTGATTAGAACAAAGAAAAGTCCTATATCAGTTGCAACAGTAAAAAGACATTTGCAAAAGTGCTGAGCTTACTGATTGTGTGGCAGTAAAAAAACCGATTCTTAGTTCACAGAATAAAGGAAAGCGTCTCCAAACTGAACTTTAAACTGATGGAGAAATGTACTTTGGAGTGAAAACTTTTTCTATAATAATTGATAACATTTTTAAATATATATTCACTCTATCTGTTTTTGAAATTTTAAATAATAATTAAGAATTTGTATTATTTATTATATGTGCTAATTTTAATTCTAAAAGTGATTAAGATACCATAGATACTGGAATATAAGTTGACCTCGTGTATAAGCCGAGGGGGGAAAATTATGAAATTCTGTGAAAAACCGTATGACTCTTATATAAGTCGAGGTAAAAATATATGTCTGGGTAGTTTCCTCTTTCGTACATTTGGAAAATAATATAAAATAACAAGGAAAAAATGTCAATCTTTTGATGCTTTATTGCAAAATATTAGTGATAATATTTATATATCTTTATTTACAAACATGGCATCATAGGTAACATTTTTCAAAACCGCAAAATTCGGAATCCGAGTCTGATTGAAGAAGTTTCAATGCCTGCTCATTAGTCATATGGTCAGAATAGAAGTCGACATCATCCGATTCGTTATAATCTTCGGCAGCGGTGGTGTCGTCTATCTAGAGTATGTCGTCTTCAGTTTCGTCCATCTTGTTTGATATCCCGGTCTTCTTGAAGCTGTATGAGATGAGTTGGGCGTCTATCTTCTCCCAGGCTGTATTGGTCCACCCATTGACTGTCAAGAGGTCACGTCGTTCCAGGTTTCCAGCTTTGGTGGTCTGTGCTTGTCCACTGGACATCCACGATGTCCATTGGTCTCATACAGTATTCAATTATGAACACAACGTGAAACATTGCATAAATACAGCCATTACATTGGTTAAAACTGATATGACTCTTATATAAGTTGACCCCATTTTTTTCATCAAATTTTATAGAAAAAAACCTCGACTTATATTCGAGTATCTACGGTAAATATATTAAAGAATATTTATTATGTCTTTCTCTTGTAAAATACATTTCCATAATATGTTAATTTTTTTCATTTATTACATCATCAAAAAATATTTAAATTTATTAAACCTTTATCAAATTTATCTGATGGAAAAATTCTTTATGAAGTTCATTTGCTAATTGTATCCTATTTTCTGCTTTTAATTCTTCAGATTTTTCAAATAGATTTTCAGTAGCAATTTTTTGCAACTCTTTCTAATCCCAAACCTAAGGCGATCTTGGTCTCGATTAATTTTACTAAAGCACTTTCAATTTTTTCTCTTGGAGCTGGATTTTGAATATTATTCATTTCATGTTTCATTTCAATATCAGCAGCATAACGATCTTATAAATTTTTTGAAAGATATTTTAAATAATGTTTCATTTATTCTGGATTTATTCTGTTTATTGGAATGGAATAAGGTTTAGGAATTAAAGGAATATTTAATTCTCCTGTTTTATTATAATTATTTATTATTTCATAATAGTTTTTAAACTCTTATCAATATGCAACCCATGCCCTGTAAATTGCACAATATTTTTTATTAAAATGGTTTCAGGATTTTAAATGTAATTCTCTTGGATATTTTCCTGTTTTAAATTTATTTAAAAATTCATTACTTTTAATTGCTTATTTAATCGCCCCAATTTTTTTTGGAGTCAAAGACTTTAAACCAACCCCATTCTATTCTTTTTAAAAAAAACCTTGGATATTTTTGTTGAATTTCTTGAATATTTGAAACTTCTTTATTGTTCTTATATTGTACTTTTTTAATCATTATTTTTAATCGTTTTTATCGTTGTTTATATCACCGTTTTATTGTTGTTTTATCATTATTTTTTGTTGTCTATTTTTTCATTTTATCGTATTTTCATGATTTTTATTTTTTTTAAAAATATTTTTTATAAAACTAACAATACCATTTTTGATTCATTTTCTAAGAAAATAAATTGATTAATGTATTTAAAAATAGGAGTATATAAAAATAATGGCATATAAAAATAGGGGGAGTGTAAAAATATAGGTAAAAAACCAAATAAATACCAAAACCTAGGATTTGTGAACACGAATCCGTAGAAATCATTTTGTAAAAATTTCCATTTCATAAACCAAGCATAATGCATGAAAAGATAGAAGGGTGTCACTGAATAATCTTTTTAATCCTTTATTCTCCTTTTCTAAATCCAATTGATAATTTATTCTCAAAATGGAAACAAAACATGAAACAAGATTGTCCAGAAAAATGAAAACAATTTTTTTGGTTGATCGACAACATAGAAAATTAAATTACCATTGAAGATTGCAATTCTTATTTTACATAAATGTTTCTATTTCTAACTAAATACATAAGCAAGGAGCTTTTTATTTGTAAATGGTTTGTATAATATACTTAGTATATTTATTTATTTTTGAAATTTGTTTACAATACTTTAAAATGAAGTTTAAAAGTTTTGAACTGTGATGACAAACCTTGTTTAATATTTTATAAATTTAATGATGTTTTGAAATTATTAGATATTTTATAATTACACAGATAATCATTGTTATCATGAAATTCGAATTTCAAAGAACTGATTGTTTTTTCAGTTTCAGTTATTTTTTATCAATATGTTGAATTTGTTTTAATAGTCTGTATAAAATTAATTATAAAAAATATTTTTTAAATTTGAAATGAATATTTTTATTTTATCGTTCTTAGTTCTATGCATTATTTGTATATTGTTATTTTATATTACATATAGTAAAATTAAAACTAGTGATGACATAAATTTTAAGAATTTTCAAAGAATATATGTGCCTGTTTATATGCTTGCTATGGGTTAGTATTATTAATAAATTAAAATAAATGGATTTATTACATGATTAATATTTAGCTGGAGATTGGCTTCAAGGCCCTTATGTTTATGCATTATATGAGCACTATAAAATGTCTAAAAATCAAATTGAACTTCTCTTCGTAGCCGGTTTTGGCTCCAGTATGGTTTTTGGTACTTTTATAGGTGGATTTGCTGACAAAATGTACGAATTAAAATTAATAAAATTGAAACATTGAAATACATTTAATATTAATATTTATAAAAACTGTACTTTTTATTTTTATTTTAATTCCAAAAATGATTCACAGATATTATACAAAATCTGGAAAAGAGAGAAATTAAAGGTAAACCTCAATTGACAGAGATTTAACTCTATCTTCGTATAACCCCTTTTTAAAGACAATACTTATAAAATATAGTTCCCATCACCATTTTATATATTTATTGATTTTGATTTGATTTTCTACAACTTATGGGACAAGATTATTTAGTGTTATTAAAATAAATATATTTCGATTTAGTGAAGGAAGAAAATATGTTTTAGATTTTTATAAACTTCTAATTTGTAATAGGAATTTCACGTTATTGAATACAACAAAAAAAGTTTGTGTACGTTGAGTTTAGTTGCATTGAATTTTAAAATTGAGTCTGTCATCTTTAGAATGAGAAATTACAGGTTTTGCTACTGAAGGCTTACGAACCTGACCAATGATCTGAGTGTGCTATTTTCTCAAAATCAATTCAGATCAGAAAATTCATTTCACAAAGAAATTTATGCTCTTTTATATTAATATGCTAATATTTTGTAACTTCGTTATTTTTAGTGCATATTTTTAAATAGAATTTATATCATTATATTGTGTTATTTTAAGTGAAATATTTTGGATATGAATGAAAAATGGATGTTATTTTTTTTATTAGGTTGTATAAAAAGCTTACATGATTTTGATAATTCAATTCTTTATTAAAATAACTATTTTTAAAAGCATTAATTTCATTTTTTATTTACTTTCGAAATTCATTTTTTTAATTATTTGAATTGAGAATTTAAAGTCGTGTTGTAAAATTTTAATTATACAATAGACTGTTGCAGAAAAATTGCAATTCCATGGCTGATCAGATATCACTGATCATAAAAGGCATTTAGTAACTACGACAAAGATAAATTGTCACGTTAACGGAGAAAGTTTAATTTGTATATCAATCAGTGTGAGATTTGTTTAGTAGATTTCAAAACGTGACATTAGTCTCAAAAATAAACCTCGTTGTGTGGATATTTTGAGATACATGAAGCGATTCGATGTGATTCCTTAATGGATTATAGGCGATTTATCTTTTTTGGAACCTTTAAAAGATACTATTATTTGACATGAGTCAATTCCGACAAAAAATTAGGCTCTACATAAAATATCTTGAAACAACCTTATGGCCAAAAACATTTGGAAATCTGTTAATTTTTTTTGGAAAATTATACATTATTTCTTCCTTGATTACTGTTGAGAAATCGTTCTCAATTAGAGCCAAGCGAAAAATAGACATGCAAATATGTTTTTAGAATGAAAAAGCAATGGAAATTACACTGAAAATGAAAATCATATTTAGACAAATACACTCAATTCTCTTTTTATGCGGTAGATACGGACCAGAAAAAGTCGCACATAAAAAAACATATTTATATACAAAATGAAAGATACGGAACATTAAAAAATAAACTTCAAAATCGCATTAAAAAATTCGCATAAAAAGAGATTGAGAGTATATATAATATTTAATGAGAATTGGCAATAAATATTTAAACGTATTTTGAAGATTTTTGTTTTAAACTAACAAAAAAAACGAAAAAATTTTACGGACTCTGTTTCTAAAAATTTTTTCAATATTTTTAACTTTTGCTAATGATTAATAATAGTTATTAAACTTTAATTTTATTAATTAAATATTCAATTTGTTTTTTATTTAAGTTAATTTAATTTATATATTAAATATTTTAATAAATTATTTATTCATTAAAACTGCATTAATAAATTTGAGAGTAAAGAAATTTACCAGTTTTTTTGCAACTTACATTTTAACAATGAAAACTGCGTGATAGTGACTCTTACTAATTTGGCAGATTGATCAAAGCAAAATGATTAGTAAAAAAATCATCATTGATTTGTGATTTTAATTAAGTGTATAAAGCATGATTAGAAAAGAACGGGCAATAGTAAATGTTGAAATCAACCCATTGGTTTTATCTTAGTTTACAGTTTTGAATGATCTTTTGTGAAAGTCTGTATGCATTTATTTTATTTTCAGAGGTCGAAAGAAAAATTGTATCTTGTATGGAGTTTTGTACGGATTTTCTTGTGTAACCAAGGTTAGTTGTTGAGCACATGTAATATTTACAATAGTAACAACCAAAGAATTATTTAGTTATATTGATTAAACATCTGTTAAAGTTAATTTTTATTGCTCTATTAATTCGTTGTCAGTTCATTCCTATCATAGATTTTCTATTTAGAAGTCTTTATGCTTGTCTCCTCTCACTTGACAAATTAATTTTATTATATTTAATTTATTTAAGACTATCTTTATTGATTTTTCTCTTCCAATATGGATTTATTTCTGTTTTTTTGTTTTTATGAATATAAAGTTTGGAAAATGACTAGTGCCAAAATACGACGATATATTCGTCTACAGTATATTATATATCGAACTCTTTTATTTTTTATATTTTGATTTGAATCGGAAGGTTAAACAATGATTATTAATAATAATAATAATGATAATAAAATGTAATGTAATATTTAATGATTATTTTTAAGATTATTTAAAATATCTACTTTTCCAATAACTGTAGCATTCTTCGAAATTCTCTATTTTGATGATTGGAAGAATCTTGGGTGGAATTGCAACTTCTCTTCTTTATAGTGCTTTTGAATCGTGGCTTTTAACCGAACATACAAAGGTTTTTGTAATTTTTTGATTTCATTTCTTTTATTAAACAGTGAATTTAGAGAAATTTACCCAAAGATTTACAGGGAACAATCTTTTCACATGCATATCTTGGTAATTCTGTCGTGGCCATCTTGTGTGGGGTACTTTCTCAATATTCTGTCGATTTCTGGGGATATGTGTATGTCTAATTTTTCGAATTATAATTTAATAAATTCATTTATATTTATTATTTGATGTTTATTTAATTTTTATGGTTTTATTATTGATTATTCCGGTGAACAATTATTTTTGTTCAGGAAAATGAATTCAATAATATTATGAAATTATAATTTTTCTGAAATTATATTCTAAAAATTAAACAAAATTTATTTAATATTTTATTTATTCAGTTGTTGATATTAATATTTTTGAATGGTATTTGATTGTAAACTCAATAAAGACAAAGAAAATAATAATTTAATTGACAAAATGTGATATGAATTGATTTTGAACATTTTGAAAATTAAATATTAATTAAATAAGTTTAAATGTAAAAGAATTTCTTTCTAGTCATTATTTTTTCTGAAAACATTTTGAACCTTGATCTTTTTTTAATTTAATAGCTAATATAGTATAGTAAAATTAATTAACGATTTTCCCGATTTATTTTATATTTAATTGGTTTTTAATGAAATAATATTGGAATCATTAAAATCTATTGGTTGATACTATTTTGATTATTCAATGTTTTTCTGAAATATTTCATAATATTTTTTGATTTTGTTATTACGACTCTAAATGAATTGGGGGAAGAGTTGTGAATAGAAAAATAGTTTATCTGAAATCTTTTTATAATTTTGCTTTGTCATAAAAATGGAAGTCCATTCCATGACTATTATTTATTGCAGCTGAGCTTATAATATAACATAAAATGGTTCCATAAACTATTACCTAAGTGTTGTGAATCACAGAAATCAACCTCTGTAAAAACAGTTTTTGGGTTAAAAAAATTGATCTATGAATAAAATAAATCTATTGATCATAATGAAATGATTGATATTTTTCCATCACCACAATTATTGTGTGGTTGAAAAAGAAATTGGTCACAGTAATTTGAATTTCGAAGCAACATTTTCTATTATATAAAATATGATTATCAGTTATTCTACTTATCAATCATGTCTTTTTTTCTGTGAAAGTATATATGTACACATGTACCTTTTAAATTTATAATATTCTGCTATTTTCAGGTAAAGGCATTATTCCATCACTAAAAATTTTTGACCAAAATTGTACCAAATATTCGTTGTATTCTAGCATAGAGCTGAACTTTACTCCATTAAAAAAATTCTTCAGAGATCTAGTTATTAGCAAATTGTCTGGTTGTTTGCAATCAATTTCTTTAATCTTATTAATTGATCACAATACAGCTCGAAATCAATCTTTTTATTGTAGCACAAGAGTTCATAGTAAATAATTTCTTAGCGATTTTAGTTTTATTTCTCTAAGGAGGTTATGATATTTTCGGTCGGTCTTAATCAAATTTTTCTTTAATATCGAATTTTATGGATTTAATACGATTAAAATAACATTTTACTATATTACCAATACTCTATCATCTATTCAATATTCAATTTCAATGCTTTTATAAAATACGAAAAAAAATTTCGTCCACTCAATATTTTGCGTTAATACGATAATTTTGGTCATTTTTTGATCATTTATGTTTAAATTGCTATTTTTGATTCTTCTATATAGAGCACCTTTTGATGTTTCCCTTTTCGTTCTGATCATTATGAACATCATCATCATATTTTTGTGGACTGAGAATTATGGAGATGTTAAAGGAAATATTTTCAATAATTTTAAACTGGGTTTCAAATCTATTTTAACCGGTAATAATTGATTCTTTTCATATTATATTTGTTTATTGATTGAGTTAAAAATTAAATCTGTTTAAAACAATGAATTTTCTTCAGGATCGTTTCGTAGTTGTAATAAGTTTTGTGATTTCATTTAGGAACACTGACAATATCAGAAGACAATACAAAACTCATTGAGACAATTTTTTTAAATATTAAGTAAAGAATACTTTTTAATTTTAATTTTGAAAGTTTTCATTATTAAATTTAACGGAAGACATTTTCACAGGTGTTCAAGTAAAAATGATCACATTTAAGATCAAGAGTCATTGAGTAAAATTTTGGGTGATTTTATTTAGTTTGATTGACTTTTAAGTGTTGAAAGATTAGGTAAAGTTTTCCAATTTATGAATTTGTTCAGTTAAGATTTCTGGAAAAAATTCTGAAATTTATTGATCCACAATATTTATAATGTGAAAATTAGACAACTGTAACCTTAGAATAAACTTGAAAATAATTTGATTACTTTAAAAATATTTTTTAAATTGGTTTTTATGCAAAAGTATTAGTCTCAATTTATGAAAATCAATAAATGAATTGAAAATTTGTGTTATTGATTTTACGATTTTTTACCTTAAAATTTTAAAACATTTTAAAATTAAATGTTTATTTTACACATGAACACAATTTTTTTTGTATTTTATTTCACATTCTCTAAGACATTATTTTTGTTATTTTGGTCAATCTTAATAGTATAAACTAATTATTTATCATAACGGTTTCAAAGCTAGATAAAAAATAAAATTCTGATTATTTTTTGAAATTAAATAATTCAAAAGAAAATAAAATGTATAAAGTTTGTGATAGATTTTGAGGATATTTTGTGAATTTTCTTAATTTACTGGAATATTATATTGTTGTTGAACAAAAAAATCCTTAACTTTTTAAATTTTCTTTAAAATACTGAAAGTCTACATACTACTTAGATTAACTAAAAATTTTGTTTTCAGTAAAGTTCTAAATCTGTTTGCCGTTAATTTTATTATAAAAAGACTTTGTGAGAATTGTTTGCCGATTATGTTTATGTTTTTTGTCAATTAATCACTTTGGTTCACAATTTGTGATAAACATAAAGGTTCTTCATATCAAGCGTAGTTTTATTTGAATAAAATGTATTTAAGAAGAATTGAATGTATCTAATTCTTAAAAAATATGGATTTGTCTTCTTTACTCACTATTTAGAGAAAACCACATGAGAAAATTATTGCTATTACTAAATAATTAATTATACTTCATTAACAATAAATATTAAATATAAATAAATATTATATTAACAAATAATTGATAATAGGTGACTATCATCTAGTAATTTAAAAAGTTAAAACTGATTAAATATAAAAAGATTTTTAATATTACCTGTAATAAATAGTTTGAAATGATAATACACTGCGACAAAGTAATTGCCGCACATTATAAAATTAATAAATCTTGATTATTTTTCAAGGTATTTAAAGTTTAATTTAATTTTTTTAATTTAATGATAGGACATGTTCTTATAACATATTTTATCAATGGTCTAATATTTTACTTAAATTAAAATTCAATTTAATCTAATTTTTTAAAAAAAGTCAAATTTTTCTTGAAAATAATTAATTGTCGCACCATTTTGATTTTAGGTTTATTCCATTAATTTTTTTAAAGTTAATATTACAAATAAGTGAGTATTAATATTTATAAAATGTGCTTATTTTAAGTTCTTATTAAAATCTGAATATGCCAACTTTCAGTAAGTTGTCGAACACTAAGATAGGAATAATTAAAACCTACCATCATGCTGGAAAACTCAACAGATGGATCACAAATAAGATCCAGAGGAACGAAAGTTCCATACGATATTATTTAAGAAATGGAGATAGAAAAAAGATGAAGAGTGGACCCAACAAAAGATTTCTGACAAAAGTAGGCGACTGATTATCCGTAAAGCCAACAATAAATCTATTTCAATTGCTACGATTAAAGAAGATCTTCAATTAAATGTAAACAGGAAAAGTATCCGTTTTATTTTAAATTAATCTGAAATATTGAAATATAAAACACTGTCGGTCAAACCACCATTGAAAGCAGGACACAAATTTACTTGTTTGAATTGCGCGAAAAATAAAATTTCATGAGGCGAAGAATGAAAACATGTCATTTGAGTGACGAAAAAAAATTTAATTTAGATTGGCCAGATGGTTATGCCTACTAATGGGATGATTTGAGAAAAGAAGATATTATTTTTTCAAAGAGGCACATTAGCGGAGGTTCTTTAATGGTTTGGGCCTCCTTCAATTTCTATGGTAAGTCAAGTCTGGCGATTGTTTCGGGTAATCAAAATCAATGAGAGTATCAGGAACACATTGTGGAAAATCTACTTCCGTTTATCGTTAAAGTCGGAAGCGTCAATTCTGTATTTCAGCAAGATAATTTCAGGTGTCATGTTGCTCGATCAACTTTTGAATGGCTTAAGAATAAAAATATTTAAGTTGTGGACTGGCCACTGTACTCACCGGACCTAAGTCCGATAGAAAACTTGTGGGAGTGATGTATCGTAGGGTATGCTAGTGGAAACCAATTTAATTCCATTGATGAGCTTATATTGGTGGTTATTAGCTTTTGGGAAGAATTGGATAAATAGGTCATCGAGAACTTGATAAATTCTATGCCAAAGAGGACTTATGATAGTATTTGTGCTCATGGCAACTTAATTAAGTTTTAAAATAGAATTTTTACCTTTTTTATATATAAAATCGATTTTTAGGAAAGTGTGGCAATTAATTTGTATCGTTTTTTTCTTGCTATTTTTATTATTTTTTTGATAAAGTTGTTAATATTAAATTTTTTTAAAAAACATTTTAACAGTAGGCTTAGGACACTAATACTTACGTCCTGTTAATTTTATAACATTTAAAATTATTTACACTTAAGATAAAGTCATTTTTGTTAATGTGGTAATTAATTTGTGTCGCAGTGTATATAAATTATAAAATTATAAAATTAGGGTGGATGGAGAAAGACTTTAGTATGTTTAATATATTGTACTTTTTATTATTAATATCAATATATAAAAATTTTATAAAATAAAATTGATAAATAATTTTAAAAGATTTTTTTATTTAATTATGATCAATAAAAATGGGTTAGGGTTAGTTATCGAGTTTTCACAAACAGTTCAATTTATAAGTAAAAGACCGAAGCTGAAATAAGGCAATTGTTAGTTACATAGTTTTTCATTTTTATAATTGAAATTCTCAGTGATAGAGAATAAAGTTAAGAAATGAAGATTAAGTCTCAATTTCTTGTTTTAGACCACAGGGTTTTATCTCTGGGCTTAATTCAATCATTATTTGAGGGTAGCATGTATTGCTTTGTACTTGAGTGGACTCCGGCATTGTCACCTATGAAAGACTCAACGAACAGTCAAATTGATGGACATCGGGGAGCAATACCTCACGGATATATTTTCGCAGCGTTTATGGTGAATTTAAAGCTTGATTCGCGTTAGTAGCTGCTTGTCTGTCACACTTCAGGTAGCCGTTATGATTGGCAGTTGTGCTTTCAAGGCGCTAGAAAAATTCTATCCAATCGAAGCTTTCATGAGATTTGTTTTGGCAGCTGCTGCCGTTTGCTTGGCATTACCGTTTCTGGTTCCCGGAAATCAGTTTGTCATTTTCGTCGGATTTATTGTTTTTGAAGTATCGGTTGGCGTTTTCTGGCCAGCGATGGGAACAATGCGAGGAAAGTATATTCCGGAAGAGATCCGGGCGACTGTGATGAACTATTTTCGAGTGCCTCTAAATTTGATTGTGATTCTGATTCTGTGTCAGGTTAGTCATTGTGATCTGGAGTAATTATTTTTATCATGTAATTTTTCTCTTAAGAATTTCGATATTCTCTTTATTTTTAAGCTGTGTACAGGATTTTTGGCGTTGTCAGTGTTTCTCCAATCGTGGATGTACAAGTGAGGAAACTTTCTGATTTTCGATCTCCAGTTTAACTTTATTGATCGAACTTTTTCCCACTTTAGAATGAGCCAACAGCCATCGAATAGTAAAATTGTCCAGGCTGATTCTACTCCAGATGATGTTTGAGAATTCTGTTGGTTATTTCTGAATTTTATTGAATAAACGAAATAGTGTAATAAACCCTTCTTGTTTCTTTTTGCTTTAAAAAGTTTTATACTTTATTTTATTATATTAATAATTATTGTTATTATTAAGTACAAATATTACTATTACTTTCTTTATTTAAGTTTGATTATTTATTTCTCATAATGGAATAAGCCACGTAAAAATTTCAAAATTCAATATCGAAACTTTGGGCCAAACTAAGAATTTTATAGGGGAATTTCCATTAATAAATTTAAAATTTTTTTAGATATATAATTTATTTCTTGTCCAATTATAATTTTCAAAATAAAGATTAACGTAACTTATCAGTATGGGAAATTTTCATCTAAATGATTTTTTAAGTAAAAATATAAAATTTGTTAAATATTGATTTTAACAGATTCGATTTTTTAAATTCTTGTTACATGTATGTTTTAATTTTTCTCTTTTTAAAAAATTACTTGAAAGGAAATTTGTTAATTAGTTTTAAAATAAGAAGAAAGTGATTAAAGAATATTTAATGTTCTCTTAACATTGTTGGATTTTAATCTTTAAATTAATAATAATTATACAGAGAAAAATAGAAAGTATTCATTAATAATAATATTATGAATAATCAAATTAATTTATTTCTTACAGAAAGGTTAGTTTCTAGTGTTAAGTAATAATGCCTTAATTGTCCAGATCAGGACTAGAAATGACATTGCCCAAGTAGGACAAAAGTATTTAATTAGTTTTCTTTAAATGAGAAGTTAATGATTTCTCTATCTAGGTATGGCAATATCAAATGTCTTACTCTGATTGAATAAGTTCTTAGTTCTGCAAGAGCCATACATGTAGCACTCAAGACTGAAAATCTCACAATATTTAAAAAGATATCATGGTTGTAAAGAATAATTGAACATCATTTTAATAGATATACAGCCAGAAGTTATGAATATAAAATCAAAACTTTTAAGTTAAAAGGGCAAATGAGTTTCTCTTATATCTCAAGAAGAATAGAAACTAATTGAAAAACTTCATCATCCCGGTGTAATTAAGGAAAATGGAAAAACTTTAAAAATCTTTTATTTTTAAGTAGCAAAACTGTTTATTAGAATTTTATTAATAATAATAATAATGTTATTATTATTAGTATTATTAGTATTATTAAATAATTGTTCACTATTTAGTGTATCAAATTTAAACCTAACTCAAAATCTTAGGTGGTGCAAATAAAAACAATCAGTAAACCAACACTTGTATTTATAACACACACAAACAGAAATAAAATACGCGGAATTACAAAAGATAATGCAAGAGCCTGGGATCACAATTAATGTTTAAAATGTTACACAACCCTTACACTATCGGATCAAGCACAACACAAATATAATTGTAAAGAATAAATCAAATGTAATGTTTAATCTAATATAATAATCATCAAATATAGTCAAAATGAATT
Organism: Bipalium vagum; assembly: GCA_037834085.1. NCBI lineage: Eukaryota > Metazoa > Platyhelminthes > Tricladida > Geoplanidae > Bipalium > Bipalium vagum. The sequence goes on along the minus strand of JBBMKC010170007.1, from coordinate 423 downwards.
AATCGAATTCAATAATAATCAAAGGTTAATTAAAACAAAATGTTAAAATTAAAAAAAAATATTACTTATTAGTCAATATTTACTTAAAGAAAGAAAAATAAAAACAAAAAGGAAAAGAAAAAGGAAAAATCTTAGAGTTTGTTCCTTTCCTTAAAACTCCCGAGTTATCGTCCGAGCAGTAAGTAAAAATTTGAATATAATTGAATATAACGATCAATATTTCTGTCTTCTTTGGCGCGCATCTCTGTCTTGAAAGAATAACTCTTTTTGAACGAATAACTCTTCTACTGAATTCTACTGCAAATCTACTGAAATCCCTTTGCTTATATATTGTTTTGGAATGATCTTCATCTGGGAAATATTCTTAAGATATTCTCAAAATCGTACTTAAAATTCTAAAAATTTTATTAAAATTCTAAAATT